>PVIC010017630.1:13436-32602 GCA_004025085.1 Thryonomys swinderianus
TTTTTTTTTTTTTTTTTTTTTTTTTTTTTTTTTTTTTTTTTTGGAGACAGGGTCTCACTTTGTAGTTCAGGCTGGCCCTGAGCTCACTATGGTGCCCAGGCAAGCCGCCACAAACTCAGCAATCCTCCTGTCTCTGCCTCCCTCCCGAGTGCTGGGATTACAGGCGTGAGCCACCACGCCCAGCATTGTGGTATGCGGTGTTCATTGTTGGTGGGCGTGTCTCCACGCCCAGCACTCTATATGGTTATCGGGGATGGAACTCAGGTCCTTGCGCTTGCGAGGCAGGCGCCGGAACCACTGAGCTAACCCTCCGGCCCCTAGTTTCACAATTCTTAAAATCTAATTGGTCCAGGTTCTATTAACCTGGGGAATTTGGTTGTGAACAATGATAATTTCATTCATTCTTGATTATATCTTATGCATGAAATCATTACAGAATTGATAGAAGTAAAAATATTTCATGCATGTTTTCAGGCAAAGTTAATTGTAGGATGACAGTAGTCATATGTATGTAAAGTTGTATCTGTAAGGGAATAGTAAGTGTTCCCGAAGTTCTAGTCTGATGTTGCTTTCTCACAGTATGATCAGTTATAAATATGCACTGTCTCATAGTTCTGCTACCATCAACTTGTCCCCTACCCTACCACCTAGGTGAACCATCCCAGCCTGCTTTGGATGAGAGGATTTCTGCTAGTGCTGTTGTTTGGCTATGTTATGGTTCAGGTGTCTTCCAATGTTTCATGTGTTGATGGCTTGGTTCAAGGATGGTGCTGTTGGGAAATGGTGTGGACTTTGGGTAGGCAGGGCTCATCTGGAACATCATTAGGTTATTGAAGGCACTGTCCTAGGAGGTTAAAGTAATTCTTCTGGAACCCCTTGAAAACTCTCTCAAGAAGATTATTATAAAAGCATGAGTGTGGTCCCATGGAACTCTTACAGGCTTTTTGTGTTGAAATGTGTTTTCTTTCTCACATGTGAGTGTCTACCATGATGTAAAAGAACTAACAGGGCTCTGAGCAGAGCTATGAAAATATTATCTCTATACTCTTGAGCCTCCAAAACTGAGAATTAAGCCTCTTTTCTTTATGAAGTTAGCCTGTCTCAAGTATTTCTTGAGAATAATGCAAAATAAATGAACACATCTGCCATGTAGTCTCATCATCCTAACTTTTTCTGAATCGTTTAGATTTGATTTATTCCAAGTATTTTGTTTAATTGGGATTTTCCTGTAGTTTGAGCCCACTTTTATTATCTGTGTATAGAAAATCAGCATAGCATTACTATCCCTCTTGTTACTCATATTAATTGAAGAGAAAAAACTGGATGGCAACATGATTGAATAATGTTACAGTGGCATCTAGTATCTGAACTGTCTGTGTGGTTTAAATGTACATACTCTAAGTTTCACAAGAACTTGTTTCCTTTTGAAGGATTACTGTAGTACATCTTATCCTAAAATGTATCCATATCCTTTAGAAGTTGGAAAAATTCTCAGTGTTGGAAAAATTTACTCCTAAGGCTAACTGGAAATATCTAGAAGGATTTTTATACTTATGAACATGGGTGAAACTGTTAGTAGACACTGTTAGACTGAGATGAACTGTGTTGCTTGACACTAACAGTGCCTCAAATGACCCTTTCTAACAATAAAAAATATAATCCAAAATGTTGGTAATGGCAAAGCTACAAAATCCTATACAAACCTCTTTGATCTTCCTTAAAATAGGACAACACAATTATTAATATTAAAAGTGTTATGCTGTCCTTTTATACTTACCTCTTTGGAATAGTAGGATGATGTGTACCTAAAAGCATCATATTCATACTCATGCAGTATATTTTATTTCTTTTTAAGACCCACCCTGAAGACCTCATTTTATTTTTTCTTCAATTCTATTTTTTATTATTACATGTTGGAATATATACTTAATTCGCATAGAGAGCTAGTACATGCACATAGGATATCTCAGTTCCTCTCACATCATCTTCCCTTCCATTTCCTCACCCCCCCCTCCATTTCTTGGTTCTCTTTGTGAAAGATCATTCCCCTTATTTCCTATTACTTAGCCATTTTTGCTCTTCTTACCTATTTTGGGTTTACAACTATGGTAAATAATTATATGACTGCAAATATGTTTTCCAAAATATTTAGAGTATATGTGGGGAAAAAATCAGAGAATGGTCCTTAATGCATCTTTTGCAATTTATAATCTGAAGCTCTGCCTCTGTTCCAAAAATGTAGCCATTACGTGCAATATATAAAAATAAGTAAAACTGGATTTGTGTATATAAAACTAAATAAATATGTTCAGGGATCAGAAATGAGCATAAATATGCATGAGTACTGCCCTTGAATGAAGGCTTTTTTATGTATACAAAAATAGGCAGAGAAGAATCCCACTTTTTCAGATAAACAGCAATTGAAATTGAAAAGACTTTACTTCCAACAGCAATAAGAACGAAAGTCAAACAACTTTGTGAATAATGGCAAAGGGTATGAACCAGTATTTCTCCAAAGAGTGCACAAATAGGACAATAAGCACATGAAAAGGTGTTTAACATCAGTAATAACTATGGAAAATAAAATAAAACTATCCACAGTCATTAGGATGGCTGTCATAAAAAACAAACAGAATAACAAATATTAGTAAGGACGTGGAGAAACGAGAACCCCCTTGTATTGTTGGTGGGGAAGTAAAGTCGTGCATCCACTGTATAAAATACTACAGTGCCATAGAATAGCTTGAAGTAAATGCAAAGGAAATGAAGTCAATCCCCTGCATACCATCAGACCATAGTGGCTTGAAACGGGAGCTCAATGGCAAAAGAAATTCCAAGATCCTCACAAACACATGTGAATTGAACATTCTGTTGACCAACCAGTGAGCCACAGAAGAATAAAACAGTTTCTACAGTTAAATGATAACACCAGTACAACATACAGGAATTTGGGAACACAAAGAAAGCAGTTCTACGAGTGAAATTCATAGTAGTGAATGCCTACAACTAGAAAATAGAGCAAGCTCAAATAATCTAATGCTGAACCACAAGCCACTAGAAAAAGAGGAACAATACAAAACCTCTACTCTGAAAACCATAGGACTCTGAAAAAGGAGATAGAAAAAGATATTAGAATATGGAAAGACATCCCTTTTTCCTGGGTGGGAAGAATCAACATAGTCAAAATGGCTACTTACTGTACAGATTCACTGCAGTTCCAATTGTAATCCCAACAACATACTTCACAGAGCTAGAGAAAATAATCCAAAAATTCATATGGCACCACAAGAGACTTAAAACAGAAAAAGCAATTCTAAGCAACAAGGACATGGGTGGATGGTGATATTACAATCCCCAACTCAAAATGTACTATAAAGCCATTGTGATTAAAAACTGCATGGTACTCATAAATTAACAGACCTGAGAACCAATGGAATAGATGAGACGATCCAGAAAGAACTCCAGATACACTAAGCCACCTTATCTTTGCAAAGGAGCCAAGCATCCTCAATGGAGGAAAAACAGCCTCTTAACAAATGGTACTGGAAAAACTGGGTCATAACCTGCCAAAAACTAAAGCTAGACCTGTCTCTTTCACCATGTACTAAACTAAAATCACAATGGATTAGAGATGTAAACATTAAAACAGAAACTCTAAACCTGCTGGAAAACAGGTTAGGTAAAACTCTTGGAGACATTACCTTTGGGAGAGACTTTAGTACAAGAATTAGCAGAATCAACAAATGGGATCTCATCTTATTAAAAAGCTTCTGCACAGCAAAAGAAAACACTGGCACAGCTCAAAGACAACCAGCAACATGGGAAAAAAATCTTTACTAGCTGTTTGCCAAAGGGCTACTCTCTGTAGTATATAAAGAACTGAAGAAAATCAGTCCCCCAAATTTAAAGACCCAGTTCAAAAATGGGCATCTGCAATGAACAGACACTTTTCAGAGGAAGAAGTAAAAGCTTCCAAGAAGCATATGAAGAAATGTTCAACCTCAGTGGTCATTTGAGAGAAGCAGATGTAAACAACACTGAGATTTAATCTCACTCTGCAAAGAGTGACTGTGGTATGAAATTAAACCAGCAATAAATGCTGGCCAGACTGCGGGGAGGAAGGAACCCTTTTTCACTGTTGGTGGGAATGTAGACTGGTGCAACTATTGTGGATATCAGTGTGGAGATTCCTCAGAACACTAGGATTAGAGGTCCCACTTCACCCTGCTATTCCTCTGCTAGTAATATACTTGAAACAATTAAAAGTATTATATGATATATATATATATATATATATATATATATATATATATATATATATATATATATGCCAGTATTCATAGCAACTTAGTTTGTGATAGCTTGATCTTGGAAACAACCCAAATACCCATTAACTGAAGACTGGATGAAGATTGTGTGCGTGTGTGTCTGTGTGTATTTAATGAATTGGAACATTACTTTGCCATAAAGAATAATAAATTTGAACTATTTATATTCAAGTGAACATACCTTGAGGACACAGTAATAAGTGAAATAAATAGGTCACAGATATGTAAATACCATATGTTTTCTCTTGTATGAAAAACTAGGTGTAAATGAGTTCTAGAATGTATAATTGATTCTGTGAAATAGGAAATATTCAAAGGGAAACAGGTAGGGAAAAGTAACATGAAATGCCTTTAGTTCAAAGCTGGAAACAATTAAATGTCTAACAATCTTCAAAGAATAAATACATTATGGTGAATGGATATGATAGAATAGCACATAGCTATATAACAACAGGAACAAATTTCACAGAAATAATGTTGCATTAAGAAAACCAAAGATTACATATTACAGAATTCTATTTATATGAAGCAGATCCAGCAATATTACTCTGTGACTGTAGTTATAATCAAGATACAAAGATGTTGGTGGCACAGACACTGCCTGAGGTCTCTACTGTGCCAATTAATTCACTAGCTTCCTGACAGATTAGCAGTGTCTCTAATGTCATTCCAGGTTCGTTGCTCTGGTCCTGCAATACAGGACTTGTGTAATAAGGGCAATGACTTAAAGTTTAAACGTGCTTTTTGCCTTCCTGAGTAATAACCTGCCACCAGTCTATGCCAGAAATCCTTTTGCTAGTTAGAGCAACAGTGTGGATGAGAAGAGATCAGAATGGAGGATTACCATGAGAAAGAGGTAATAAAAAGTCTACAACTCAAGTCACTTTGTACAGCAGAACAGTAGCTTTGCAGCATCCCAGCTTATTATCTTGAAAAGGGATGTTTTTAATTATTTGTTCCTTCTATATCCACATTTCCATCTCTGAGTTTGATACAAGAAATGAGATAATATGTATTATTTAAGGAAAAGTGAATGAGAGCAACTGCAGATAATATACACCAAAGAAAACGCCCCACAGCAATGGCATCCTTCCTGTGCAGTAGGTTCAGAGCTATGTGTTTGTCATCCTTTTCATTTAACCCATATTTTCCATTCTGCTCATGGAATGTGACAAAATAAACTATGCCAGAATAAACCTATAACAATTACTGATTTTTCTCAAAAATCTGGATGTAAGCAGTTGTCATATTAAATATTCAGTTACAGTTAGGTGTGGCTGGAGTGATCTTGCAGGTTTCTCCGTTCACATGTCTGTCTTCATGATGGTCGTGAGAGCATTGGATTTGTTACCTGGAGGTAAAAGCTCACAAGGCAGGTGCCCTGAGATAAGTGACCAGTATTTCTAGTCAAGACACAGTGGTCACTCAGGCAACATTGCTAGCATCTTCCTTAAATTGTTCTGCTTTTCCCACACAATGGACAAGCCTGTTTCAAAAGGAAAGACTTTGGACTCTGCATGTTAACGATGAGAAAAGTGTCAAAGAGTGTGTAGAAATACTTTTAAACTGCTGCATCATGGTATTATGAAGAAAAGTGTATCTGAAAACAGTAAATAGAGTAGTTCTTTTACCCATCAGAGATTGAACGCTGCCTAATGAGGCATTGTTGACACTGTTGGCACAGAATAAACTGTGACTGCACTTGATGTTCGGGTATTGTCTTTTTTCTCATCTTCATTGTCATCCAATATTGGTATGAAGTGCATGTGCAGAGAGAAGAGGAGTAAGGCCAAATCAATTATACGCTCAGTTTTCAAAAATTAATTTTGCCAAAGTTTATTATGTATATTGTAAAACAAGCCTAAATTGGAGCATAGCATCAAGTACAGATATTAGGTACTTCATCTGGATTGACACTAGCTTTTGCAGTAAAATTCATGAGAGTTTTAAAGCCTTAGCACTCCCTCTGGAAGGCTGTCAGTCTAAAGAAGTTATTTTCATTCATTCTAATTGGAAGTACTATAATCGTTGAGCTGATATTGCCTTTTTAATCTCATCTAACGATGATTATTTCACCATATTTTTCTACTAATAAAAAGTCTGCCCAGAGGAAAAGCCACCCATAACTTGGCTTCCTTTTTGAGACAAATCTGAAATAAAATATTGACATTTTCCACAGTGCATTACTTTTCTGTTGCTGAGATACAATATCCAACACTTACAGTATAAAGGAGGACATATTTATCTTGGCTTTTGCTCAGCTGGCTCCAACACAGAAGCAGCATGACAGAAGAGATTGTGAGGCTAATGGTTCAAGCTATGAAGCCAGGAAGGTGGGAGCGGGTGGGACGGGAGCACACCCAGCCAGGTTACACTTCCCATGTCCCTCCTTCAACCAGGTGCAACTTCATAGCATCAGTAGATTAATCTATTGATGAATGTGAATGTTTATCCACTGACAAAGATGATCCAGTCACCTTCCAAATGCCCCACCTGTAAATGCATGAAACTGTTGAGGATATTTTAAGTGTAAACAGCACCAATTAGTTGACCTGAGACATTTAAAAATTGCTGGTAACAAAGGAGTCCTAACCATTTTCACATAATTCTTTTTATAAAGACTGTATTTTCATACTGAATTATAATAATATAAACCAACCAGAAAACAGTTAAGTGCACAAAGCCATTATATTTAAACAAAATAATTAGTTACAAATAATTTGTGAGAAAATGTTAAAGGAAATTAACATGTGACCCAAATACAGAAGAAAAAAAAACTTGATACATTAAGCAGTAAAGAATTAGTCTTTAAGCTTTGTTGACTTATTTAATATCTAATACAATAAAAATGAATTTTTGCTGCCAATTAACAAAGTTTAAAGAAATAATAAATTTTAAGGACAGTAAAATGAAGTACTAGTATAAATGAGTTAATTTCATCAGAGAGTTATATATCAGATTTAAAAACAAAAATGAAATAATTGTATAAAATAAGTAGTTTTTTTTGGATTTCTGTAATATTCTTTTGAATTTCTTGAAGTTGTGGCCTATATGAGGAAACACATTTCAAGATTGGTGCAACTTTCCCCTTATATTGATAACCCAAGTTTTAAACTGCATGATTTATGTAATTTAAATTCTTACCAGATTAAGATAAAAAAAAAAACCAAAGCCTTGAGAAGGAATGCCGTTCTTTGTTTTTCAGAGTTTCCACAAATGTTTTTGACTTTTGTTTTTTTACAAAACTCAAGAGACTTTCTTTTTTCGTTTTAAGATTACTCCAGCTTTAACTGACAATGCCTCTGATTTCGCTGTGAAAAACTGACTCAAATAAGGTACTGTCTTAGTTTTCAAAAATTTTTGTAGGCTCACATGACGAAAATAGCATAATTTATTATGTGATTTGTATAGGAGATGAGTAGCTTTCCTCACCTATGCTCTTCTACTGTGATAGTCTGTCCTACTTCAACCCCACAACATCAATTCAACTAAAGAAAGTGAGACTTCTCAAACTAACGTACCTTGGAAGTACAAGGGTCCAAGTTCAATCTTGTACCACCCAATGAATGAATGAATAAATAAACATCAGTCACACTTAGCTACTTTTTTGTTTTGTTTTGTTTTGTTTGAGACTGGGTCTCACTTTGTAGTTCAGGCTGGCCCTGAGCTCACTATGTAGCTCAGGCAAGCCTCAAACTCTGCAATCCTCCTGTCTTTGCCTCCCGAGTGCTGGGATTACTGGTGTAAGTCACCACGCCCAGCAAATACTTTTATTATTGTATGTTTGCAGTTTATAATGGTCACATTTATCATGAGGACTTAGTACATGTACATATTATACTTTAATTTTTTCCTTAAATTTTTTTCTGTGTTCCTCTATCCCTCCCTGTTCCTTGCAACTCTCAGTTTCTGTCCCATTTGGAAAAGCCCTATTGCCATGCTTTCCCTTCAATTATTTTTTTTTTAAATTCCCTGACCTTCTCCCTCCATCTCTTGTTCCCCTTTCCATTTGAAAATGATTTCCCTACTTTCTGTTTTGCTTTTCACTTACAGTTTGGATTTTTCATATAAGAGAAATCATGTAATATATAAACCATGGGTGTCAAGATGGATCCATCTGAATCACTGTCCTTGTGGCTAGAACACAGTACCCAACACCCTTCACATAAAAGAAGAGAGGTTTACTTTGGGCTAGACTTGCAGCCCTGGTCTGCTAGCACCAGGTGGAAGTGGTAAGGTAGAAAGGCCGGGCAGAGGAAAATGCTCACTTCATGGTGATCAGGGATGAATCCTTTGATGAATGTAGAGCCTTCATGACTCAGTCACCTTGCCAAAACCCTGCCTATAAGGTCATGAGAATTTCAAGGACCTTCTGGATCTAAATCGAAATAGTACTAGTCTTTGTGTAAAGCTTTTCACCAAAATTTACTAATAACTTTTGTTCAG
Organism: Thryonomys swinderianus; assembly: GCA_004025085.1. Classification (NCBI taxonomy): domain Eukaryota; kingdom Metazoa; phylum Chordata; class Mammalia; order Rodentia; family Thryonomyidae; genus Thryonomys; species Thryonomys swinderianus. The sequence goes on from PVIC010017630.1 coordinate 22,211, forward strand.
AGATCATATTGTACAGAAGGAATTGAATAACAAAAATGTAACTATTTGGAATTTGAAAAGTCAACTCAAAAAGGCATATTTTAATCGAAAATGAAAGACTTTGTTAAGGATGATAATTGGTGACTATCATAATGTTTTGTGCTCTGGTTAACCTAATTAACTGAATCCGTAAAGTATCAATCCATTTACTGTTGTCCTAGGAAGTGCTTTTGGAGAATGCTAGGCTTTCATATTAACTGGAACAAATTGTGCCTAATGTGTTTCTGGAAATGGTCTGGTGCCTCATATCTTCAAATATTCACAGTCCACATCTTGAGAATGTCTCTCCTGGGTATAAAGATGCAAATAGCTTCATCAGTCCAAAGTTGTCCACCTGAGGTGAAAGTGTATTGCTGCATGAATCACAAGTAATAGGGATTTGCTTCTCCTACTCCCCTTATTGTTAAACAGAAAATAAACTGCAAAGCTCAACACTTGCCCTAGTCTCACTTACATCTTCATTTCCTTACCTGTTAGGACTCAGGTGCATTTTCAACAAGTTTACAGTCTCATAAGACATTAATATGGCCCTTTAGTTGTAATAATGTTCTGCCAAGTATAATTCTCTCAGAATGATACCACGTGTTCTACTAATAGCACATTAAATCTCTCAGAGCTCCTGTAAGACACTAAGATCAAAACTGCTTCGGGGGAAATATTTGAAGAGGTTATTGATTCTTACCATTGATACCAAGAAGCCAAAGGTTTTGTTTTGCAGCACAAATCTGTGACTTTGCTTTATCTTTTGACCCTGATGTCATAGAGTCAGAGTAGGTTCCTCAACAGAGGGACAGTAACTGATCTAATTAGGTAGCAATAAATATATTGTGCACAAGATCAAAAGGTGATTGGATCAGTGTTGTTCCCCCTTGTTCTATCTTTTCTGTTGTTGTTTTCCTGCTCACTTAGGAAAAAGTTCTCTGGTAGATGTAGCACCTTTTATCAAATATCAAGTGTTTACTGTAAGTAAAAGTACACTCAGTTCAGAGTGACTGTGCATATAATTATTCTTGTGTGTGTGTGTATGGGTGTGCATATGTGTAGTAGTGAAAAAAACTTGAGATATATTATATTTGCTAAGTTCTATAACACAGTTCTTTATTATTATCAATAGTTGCCATGTTGTACATTATATTCCAAGTACTTACTGATCTTATAACTTAAGGTTTGTACCCTTTGATCAACATCTCCCCTTTCCTCCCAGTCCTGTCTTTGGTAACCACTCTTAAATACTCTATCTTACTGTGTGTTGGGAAATGATAGCTACATGATCAAATGAATATATTAATTACCTTGATTGTACTAATCATTTTACAATGTGTACATATCTATCAACATCACAAGCAAGGACTAAAAGATGATTGAATGTTGTATATACAATAGAAAAATTGATAAATGTATTACACATTATATACATAAGGTATAGCAAATTAAGGGTAAATAACTAAAAAGATAATACACTATTTATATTTAAGGTTTCTCATATAAGAGGGAATATGTGATAGTTAAGCTTGTGTGCTGATTTATTCAGGTGAGGGTGGAAAGAGGGTGTAAAAATAATTGACATGTGTTATGTACATGTACCAACTCCTCCTGAGGAGTGTAACTGTTACATGCTGCAAACATGTAAAAATTGAAAATAAAATTAAAGAATAAAAATTTAAAAATAAAAAATAAAAATTAAAACAGATAATATGGAATGAAAAATTCAAGTTACAAAACACCTTCCAATATAACCTCATTTATAGTGTCATGTATTATCATGGGGTTTAGTTTGAAAAATATATCAGGAAATTTTGTTGTACAAATATAGGGTACATTTATTATAAATCAATGTAATAGATCCTATTGTACACATAGGCTTCATAAACACACACATACACATAAACACATGCATGTGTGTGCATGCCAACACACACACATGCACACTTATTGCTCCGAGGGTCATGAACCAGACAGCAGTAATGGATAGATGCATTTACTTATATAATATAGCACAGTTTTTATTTTAAGTAAATTCAGTTTATTGGTACATTTTGCGAGTACATTATAATCACATTCCTCATTGGCTATTTGTACATAATACATCTTGATTCTTATTTTTTCCCACTCTTGCTCTCTTTTCCTTTTTTTTTTTTTTTTTGGTGGTACTAGGGATTGAACTCAGGGTCTTGTGATTCCAAGGTAGGTGCAGTACCACTTGAGCTAAATCCCTGGTTCCCTGCTGTCCTCTTTTCAACACCCCACATTCTCATATACATAAGCTTTGCTTCCATTTTTTCCTTTTTATTATCAAATGTTTTTTTTTTCCTTTCTGTGCTTTCCACTGTCTCCACCCAGTTACTGTTTCCCTTTGAATATTTTCTTCCTATTTCACAATACCTATCATACATTTTGAACCTTATTTACACCCTAAGTTTCTTACACTAGAGAGGATGCCTTGTATATTAAAAAAGTTTAGAAAGTAGAATGAAGATACTCTAAAATAATGCTAAAAGTATGAAATACATAAATAACTGTAGGTTGTGATTATCAAGGGTCCTGTACTACATATAGTTGTATATTCTATACTTTTATACAACTGGTCTCAGTAAATTGTTTATACTAATACAATACAATATGTGATCAGTGAGTTATTTATAATATTAAAATGGCTATACACTCCATATTAATTAAAGCTATTGTGCTGTATTGAGTTCTTTTCTTTTAGCCTCAAAAACACTTAATTCTGTTTTCCATTTCAAGGGTAGGATTCTGCAAATATTTCTTTTTCCAATTTCCTTCCCATTGGGTATGGAGAGTCTAGAAAACTAAAAGAAAACCAGAGAGCAGAGGGAGAATGGATACATACTCCCTGTTGTATATCCTTCTTATGCTAACACTTCCAAGCAGTGATTCTTCCCATGGACAGTTCATTCAGTTTTGATCCTTTTCTGCAGTTCTAGAGCAGAGAAAGAGTTTCTCAAATGTGCCTCTTTGTTTGAGTTCTGAGTTCATCTCTATTCCTGTCTCTTAAATTTACATAACTTTTGTTGTTATTCATCTACAGTTCTCTATAAGTGTATGTGTCTTACCTATAATAATTACATTCTTCTTGGGGAACTGATGTACAAACAGAAAATTTAAACTCTTCCATTTGTCCTCAACCCACAAAAAAAAAAAAAAAAAGCAACAAAACAAAACCCAAAATAGCCTTGGGGTCGAGGCTTACTGCATTTTCATCCTCCTTACTTCACTATTCTCTCATTTCCTTACAGTCTTCCAATACCTTCCAATTAACCAATCCTGTTTATTGAATTTCCTTTCTACAGATATTTACAGTGGTTTTACTCACATGGTTTTCAAGTTTAAATTAGGGGTAGGTCTGAGTTCCAAGGACTACAGGCTTTTGACTTCACTAGATTTTTATACTCTTTCTATAAAATGATGAACATGGCAGTCCACTACTAGTCATTCAGGGTAATCATACTATAGACACTTTTAGCAGATAAACTAGAATATGGGTGTCTGATTCATTTCAACTGCTATCTTTTCATGTCTGGATTAAGGTATTCCAACTAATAGCCCCTTCAAGTATATGGAGTATATGAAAATATATAACATGAAACATGGTTCTTTCTCCAAGACAGAAAGAAGAGATGCCTAAGCTCATTGCCTCACCTTACCCGAATAATATTCTGGTTCCACTATCAGGACCAAGAATCTGTGCCTTACAATACTTACTGTAACTAGATTTATAAATATTTACATAATAGGTAAAATTTGAGCTTATTGAATTTTGTGAGAATGATCAAATTTTTTGTGACTTTAGTGTTTATACAAAGTCCAGCTCTTCTCCAGAAGATCTGGTTATTTCTGTGATCTTAGTGCATAAAAATTCTTTCAGCTTTCAGTGGAGATCAGATTTGAACAATATAGTACTTTATAGTTTTAGCAAATAGATTAACAAACTGAATCATGAAATTAATTTCCACTATGAGGGTGCTAAGTTAGTTGAGTGGACACGTTAAGTGGTGTGTAATCTAAAACTGCTTTCCTTTAAGAATGAAAGATACATTATTATTAAACATTTTTTCAGAACAGCAATATATTTTACTATCTTTTCCATCTAACATCTATTTAAATATACATGTATATGCCAAAAGTATGTTTGTTCTGTGTTGGGAGAGTGTGTTATGTAATACAAATAAAAATTTTAATGACAAATGAAATTTTATGAAAAAAGCTGTTCTTGGTTTTCTAGTAAAAATATGTCAGTGTGCCTTTTTAGTTATATGAGAGTTCTCTACTAAGAAATACAGATTGACTCAAAGGGATAGCTGAATTCACTGCATGTATATTAATTATATAAAATAAGGAATAGTTTTCATTAAGAAATGTACAAATCTAATAATGCTAGAAAAAGGATTGTAACTAAAGCCTCTGGATTTGAAGTAAGTTAGCCAAGGCTATTTGAATATATATAAATATTTAAAAGATAAACACAAAAGGAAGCAATACAAAGAATCTGAGAAATTCTTAGAAATTCAACCAGCGGAAAAGATGTTTGTAAGAAACAGGCACTTTGAAAGTGCAATAGTTAGACTCATCAGTAAAGCAAAATCTGAAAGTTGGAACCTAGGAGACAAAGAACTGCATGTAACTTCCATGAAGGGAATTACCAAAGGATGTTTTCTCTGATTTTCCATACGTCAAGAATAGATGTCCTTATGGTAGTTTGTTAGCTCAGATATGTAGAGCTCTTGAGTTTTTCAAAAGCACTTGAGTGAAAATGACTTAAGGAAGCTTAAAGAGGATTAAAAGTACCCTTGAAGATGAAGTTCTGTGTTTCTAGAATTCCACTGAAAAGAAATGCCTCCTAAGTCCAGACAGTAAAATTAATTAATGGATTTGAGAACATTAAGTTTAATAATTTTCAACCCTGTGTTTCTGTTCCTTCCTTCATAGCTAGTGTAAGAATGGCCTTCACTTCATTCACATTTATAAAGGTAGAAAGTCCTTCTGTTTATCTCTCCAGATCAGTCCAGGCATGGAGGTGCCAGGCATTTGTCTGGTTTAGCCCCCAGTGAGCTCTTCTGGTCAGCGTTGACAAAGATTTTGATTTCCAATGGGTGCCCATGAAATCACAGTGGAAATCAGTGTGCAGATTCCTAAAAATTAAATCTAAGGGTTCCATTTGACCTAGATATTAACTCCTTTGGTATCTTCAGAAAGAATTAAAAGCATCATGTTCCAGAAATATATGCACACCTGTGTTTGTAGTAGCACAATTTATAATAGCTATTCTTGGACACAGCCCAAATGCCTATCAACCTATTAACTGATAAAGAAGATATGGTATTTTTAACACAGTAGAGTACTACTCACCCATAAATGAGGATACATTTGAGAAATTTCTAGGTAAATAGGTGCATATTGAAAAGTGAAATAAATTGGAAACGTGAATATCACAGTTTTCTTTTTGATATGAGAAACATTAAACATAAATGAAAAACAATATTTATAGTATATATTGTCAAATAGGAAGGAAAAGTTCAAGTGGAATGGTGAACAAAGAAAGGACAGGGGGAAATAAGAAAGGAAAGAAAAAAGACAATAGGAAAATGATAAATTTTTTTGTGAATAAGGAGTAGAAACAGATTAAAAGGGAGGGAAGAGAGAAAAGAAGAATCAAAATATATCATGTACAGGTACAAATTGCCTGTGATATATGTGATCATTATTTTTACCTAAAATGGACTGATAATCACACAAAAAAATGGAAATCAGATTCTCCAATAAATTTAGCATCTATTAATGAGACAGTTCTGTTTGCAATAGCCAAAATTTGGAGAAAGAAAAAAGATTTTGATTTTCTTTATTCATTGTAAAATTATTTACTCTAAAATAATTCTAATTGACATGTAAAATATTTTCTCTGTCTAGCATGAAGAATGTAGAGTTTATAGAACTGACATTATTTTATTCTTAGTCTATTTGGTTATACTGCTTTCAGTTCAGGGGGAGATATATGAAGCTAAAGAACAAGTAAGATAAACCTGAGAAGTGTTTTAAGTTTTAAAATTATGATTTGGCAGAAATTAAAATTCATGTATGCCCTTCTGAAGACAAAAGGAAAGAATACCCAGATATCTTGGGAAAGTTTTTGAGGTATTATTTCCAGGGCAAAGTTACCAGTAGCTATACAGCCGTACTATTGAGATTGAAGGGATGTAGTACATGTCTGTCTATCTGTGTCTCTGCTATGTATCTATATGCTATCTATCAATCTATGATCTATAGTATAATTGTGAATGAATTTTGTATGAAATGAATAAAGATGCAGAATCCTCAAATAAAATACTTGAAGCTTTATAGTAACCTGAGTATTTAAACTGCAGTTTATATGAATATATGAACAAGTGGGTATATGGATGCATTTTGGAAGCACATATATATTAAATATGTTGATTTAATTATTTCACAATGTGTGGCAAAACATTACATTGCAGACCAGAAATATAACTTTTTTGTTAATTATATCTTAATGAAAATAAAATACTGATTTTGAGGAATTTGAAAGACAGAGCATTTACAAAAAAGATTAAATTCCATGAACATTCTACTCAAAACCAACTGTCAGCATTGTACTGCACTATTTCTATTCCTTTAAAACATATGTAAATATTCTTCCATCAAAGGAAGTTGGAAATTGTGTCTTATATTACATCAAACTAAAATCATATACAAATATTTTTCCTACCTTACTAGTTTTTAATAAAATTATGATTAGTAATACTGGAAAAAATCTGTTCTATCTAGCAGAATTAATACAAACTTAATAACAAAAAATCCTCAATTGCACTAGTGAAGGAACTTAATGAGGAAAGGTGAGATATGGAATACAATAATTATTGTTATAAACTTGAATCAGTCACATATCTAATTACTTAGAGAATCCCTCAGTGTTGGATGTTAACCTAAAAGGTGATAAAAAGTTGTTCTTCAACAAATTTAAATCTCTCTACTTTGACAGAAACTATAAAAATCTTACAGCATTACAGGATGTTTAATGTGGGCATTAAAAACCTTAGATACCTCAGGGCCTGAATTTGGCAGATAGTCTAAGTAAGCAAATTTGTTTAGTTTTGCCTATCAGACTCATATTTAACTTTTAACCTCATTGCTGATATTTCATCTCCAAACATGAGAATAAAAATATTTTAAAGTCTATATTATCATATTATGTTACATTATTAAAATGAAACAGCAATGATACACTAGCTGTATAACTGTATGAAGATATTTAGCTATTGGAATTTACCAGAACAAAAGATGATTTGTTTTGCATTAGATTACCTTGAAAGCATCTTTATTCAGGTTAGACAATAAATGATGGCATTAAAAAACAAATTCTAGAACTTATACTCATAAAGGATGGAAAGTCTCTTAATGAGTTTATCTCTTTTACATGTTATCCAGTATTTCAAAAGGTGGTGGTATCTTCTTCCCTGCTATTCCACATCTCTACAAAATATCCCATTGCTATAAAAGAAATAACTTTCATATGAAGCCAAGCTCCTCAGTTTCTTCCATTGATCCTTTTTTGAGAAGTTATTTGATGATTTTATTGAAAATGAATCAAACACTTATGTGTGTATTCATATATTCATATTTGGAAAGCATGCCAATGTTTTAGAAATTAGTAGGTAAGACTCTGTTTACTTTTCTGCTTAAACATATTTGACAAAATACATTGATTATTCCTAACTGTGAAAATTCCACATATGTATTTGCTCCATAGAACATAATTGTAGGATTGTTCACGTGAAACTTCATTTTGTGGGTGGGAGCAGGTGAAAGCAAAGAAAGGAAAGGAAAATTTGATGGTGAAAGTTAAAAATGGAAACAAAGATTATGTATTTGGGTTGTGGGTGGTTGAAGGGAGGACAGGGGAAATGGGAAAAATAAGAATCAAGATTTATCATGTAAAGGCACAAAATTTCTAAGAGAAATGTGATCATAAAATATTCTTAAATTTTACCAATATACTAAATTTATTTTTTAAAGAGAAACTGTGAATCCTTTGCATTTAAAGTACTGCCCCTTAAAAAAATAGTACTAGTCCTTGTAAATGGCCACACCTATATGAATAGACGTTTCCATTTAATATTTATGTTGTGTGAATTTCAACCCTAAACTTTATATGTCAGTCTATAAGCAACTAGTACAGTTGGATTTTGAGAAACATAATAAAACCGTTCACCTTAGGACTGTCAAAACTGGATACTAAAAAATTTTGATACTTTGATGCCAAAGCTAGAACACTTCCAAAGTTAACATGGACTTAGATAATTCTACAGGGAATAATTATCTTCCTACCTCAAATAAACTCCTGTCCTGTAATTATAAGATCTCTGTACAAGCAAAGAAAGCTCTACTAAGTTAATTTTCCATAAAGACATGAAAAACAGAGGAAGAAGCAATCTTTTCCTGAAGGTCAGGAAAAGCCTATTGATTATAAGATAAACTGTCAGGAGGTTTTGTACAGTTTTGTTTTGAGTATCAGTATAAACTTTAAAAATCTATTCAGATAGATGCTAATGATTTGGACTTACTCCAAAAATTAAGGTTTTATTAATCTTATGTGTACATATGCCATTGAGATATATGTAATTTTCTACCATTTTATTTTCCTTCCAGGCTTCATGTTTGCCTGATCAATTCATGCTTTATATAGTGTGATACACTTTCTAATGTTTTATCAAGTAAACTGTGATTATTCAACTTGATTAGCCATGCTTATGTGAAAAAAATCTCCATTTCCAAATGAAGTACAGGTTAGATTTGTTCTGTAAAAGTAAAAGGAAAAATGTAATACTCAAAAGGTGTCAAAACACTTGCATTACCTTCAAAACTAAAGACTGGAAAAATATGTACACTATTTTCTCTGCTTTAAGTTTCTTTCTAGGTACACAAAATTTGCAAATCTGACTAAAATGTCAGGTGCAGATAAGAAATGAGCTTCTCTGTAAATTCTCCTGACTTCTACTAGGAAAAGTTAGGAACTTTCCTCCTCACTATTTTTTAAATTGAATTCTTTATTGGTACAATTTATATACATCTCAAAATCACGTATAACATTGGGGAATTTGTACTAGTATATGACACAAGTTAATTCTCAATTTTACCCATATCCCTACCCACCCACCCCTCCTCACCCCCTTTATAATGCTCTTTTATTTTCTTTTTTTAATTGAATTATTTATTGGTACAATTTATATACATCTCAAAATCACATATAACATTGGGAAATTTGTACCAGTATATGCCACAAGTTAATTCTCATTTTTACCCATATCCCTACCTACTTCCCCCTCCTCCCCCCTTTATACATGCTCTTTTATTTTCTTTCTGTATCATATTTATTCCTTCCCCTCATCACATTCCCACACCAAGTTTCTTATAGAAATTTTCCACTCTATAAAAGCTGTCCTACTTTCTAGAGCTCATTTGCATCTACAGGTGTTCATGCCAAAGAGAAGATCCAGAAATTGTCTATCTGTGATCTATTGATTTCACTTATTAGTATATCCTCCAGGTGTCTCCATTTGCACCTAAATGGATCGATCTTGTCATTCTTTATGGCAGAGTAATACTCCATTTTATAAAAAAAAACACATCTTCATGCCAGGCGTGGTGGCTCACACCTGTAATCCTAGCACTCGGGAGACTGAGACAGGAGGATTGCTGAGTTCGAGGCTTGCCTGGACTACATAGTGAGCTCAGAACCAGCCTGAACTACAAAGCAAGACCCTGTCTCAAAAACAAAACAAAACAAAACAAAACAAAAAACAACAACAAAAAAACACATCTTCTTTATCCACTCTCCTGTTGATGGACCTTTGGGTTGTTTCCAAGATTGAGCTATCACAAACTGAGTTGCTATGAACAAGGGTGTACATCTGTCTTTCCAATGTGAGATTTTAAATTCTTTTGGGTATATTCCTAGCAGGGGGATAGCCAGGTCAAATGAGACCCATAGTCCTAGTTTTCTGAGAAATCTCCACAAGGATTTCCACAATGGTTGCACAGAACTCAAACTGATCAGCCTTTCCAAGTTTAAAGACCCAATTCAAAAATGGGCATCTGAAATGAACAGACACTTCTCAGAAGCAGAAGTCAAAGCAGCCAAGAAACATATGAAGAAATGTTCAACATCACTGGTCATTCGAGAGATGCAAATGAAAACAACACTGAGATTTCATCTCACTCCACAAAGAATGGCCGCGATCACAAAATCAACCAACAATAAATGCTGGCGTGGCTGTGGGGAGAAAGGAACCCTTCTCCACTGTTGGTGGGATTGCAGAC
>PVIC010017631.1:0-32513 GCA_004025085.1 Thryonomys swinderianus
TTCTCTACATGACTATATAACACTTTTTATCGTCTTGAGATTTAGTGGAATAGTATTAAATAGTCCAAGCACATGTACTGAGTTCTTCAATATTTTTCTTAGATATAGCTTCAAGTGTTTGGCATCTGCCACAATAACATACTAGTGGTTTGTTAGCTGAGGGTTAGGTGACAGCATGAGCAAGCACTTAGTAACTCTTCCTAGGAAGTCCCTAAAAAAATTAAATGTTTGAATTCCTTCAAAGAATATAGTTAAAAGACTACACTGTGGCATCTTTTATAGAACAGTAAAAATATGAAAAAGAAAAATCTATATTCGGTGTCTATTAGGTGCCAGTCAGCTTTACACACACTGCACCTTTTCATCTTCACAGTTAACCCTGAAGGGTCGGTGCAATTACTAGCACAGCACATGGGTTATGACACAGACAGATTAAACAAGCTCACAGTCACACCGCTGCTTAGCATCAGAGCCGCAGACCTTTCCTTTTCTCCAATCCCATGTTATTCATACCTTATCACAGATAATTTTCTACATTAAGTTAGAATTAAATATGGTGAGCTGTTCTTCGATTTGATATTGCTCTTTTCATTTTTGTCCTTTGAACTAAGTTTCCTTCTTGTTTACATGCTTGTTTTCTGCTAAATTTAACTATCAAGGCAAGGTGGGAAACAGAACTTCTGTTGACTCCATAGGCATGAACAACCATCCCATTACTAAGAAATGCAAAACCACGTATTCACCCATGACAGTCACACCTCCCAGCTCATTCTCCTTCTTAGTCCTTCAGTGAACCTAGGATATATTACTCTGTTACCAACCAGTAGCGTGAGCTAAAAGGAAGAGACAAAAGGTGCATTAAGAAAATCAGGACATGATGAGGCGTTATGGAGTAAAACAAGATCAAGGAGGAGGAAAAGAGAAGAATCACCTTCCCGAAGAAAAACGTCTTGATACATGTGGGCATGGAAGGAGTTTCATGAAAGGGCCGATTTGAGGTCCCTCCCATCCCTTTCCGTAAACCCGACCCATTCGGCAGCCCACAACTGTTTGTGCAGTGACTGTGTGAGGTCACGCACGTATGGTCCCAGGGTTGGGAAATGAGCCACAGCCCAGTTTACACATTACGGACTCTTCGATGGAATGCTTCTTGGGAGCACGCGTGTCTTCTGGGCACACGCGGCTTTCAGAATCCGCACTCAACCTGGACTGTGTCTGTGTTACCTTTTTCACTCTGCTACCAAAGTCTTAAGTTTATGATGGGTCAGTGCAGCTACTGGAATTATTAAGGGTCTAGGTAAGTATGAGTATTTCCAAAAATATTGAGGTTGTGATGGAAATACACAGAGACTAGTCTTCCGGAGCTCTACAAAGCACGAGATGGTTATGGAAATGCAAGTGATGTCCATTCGCCTTCTTCTGAGCCACAGACAGGTTTCACGTCCCTAGATCCGGGCCCTCACTCTCACTTGCGTGCGCACCTGCACCACGGCCGGGTGCCTGCGCCAGCAGCGTGCTGCGGGGGAGCCGGTGACTGCCAGGCGCGGTGAGCGGGGGAATGGCCGCGGCCGCTCACACCAAAGGGGAGACGCTACCCCTGAGTCCTAAGGTTGGCAACAGTACTGAGGCAGCTGCCACTTGTTCACTACGTATTTTGCATTTGTACTTATTACAGGACATCCGAAATACTTTGCACTTTCTCTTCTATTTTCTTCAAAACAATACTAAAAGGCTATATAATTAATAACCCCGTTTTACAGTCCAGGAAGATGACACTAAGCTATCATGAGAAAAGCACTTGCCCAGTGTCACAGATTTGGCATTAGCAGCCTGGGCCTCGAATGTAACATTTTCTGACCTCAAGACCCACTATATTATATGTCTCACCCCAGCGAGGAAGTGGAAGTGGTAGGACGTGTCGGAGTCTTTCTGAGACAACTCCTGAGTGGCTTAGGACTGATTCTTAGCCTGGGGAAAATAGGAGACACACTGAATGTATGCATTATGTATTGTAAACTTGTACTGATTAAAAGAATGATAATGACAAATCAGTGAGAAGGAAAGCACAGCGTAGGAAAAGCTACGGGCTCAGAGGCCTGCGCTGGCACGCACATTTAAACCCGGTCAGCCCTCAGTGTCCCACTGCCAGCAACACTAGGATCCTCCCAGCAGGGAACCTGCGAGGGAATCTTTGTCGCCTGTGTACATACAACACACCAGCGTGTATCTTCCTTGGTCTCGTAGCACCCTCTGGGCCAGCGTCCCAGGAAAACAGTGAATGCAGGTCTGCCTGGGCCACAGGAAGGCAGGCCTCTCTGATGTGCGACAGGTGTGCTGACGAAGCCCTCACCTGGCCGCACGGACACCTTCCCCACAGAACAGCTAAGAGGAAATCTATTCTTCTTCAGAATTCTTAGCAGACGCCAGCTTCCAGAAGAGAGGGGAGAGAAGGACAGACAGACAGAGGTGCCTGGGAGAGTTCAAAGCCCCGCCGCTCGTGCGTCTGTGCACCCAGCGTCTCGCCGTCCGGCTCCCCGGGTGACTCCTCCTCCCTCAGGGGCCTCCGCAGCCCTGTCCCTCCGGGGCACACACCAAGCTGGCTCTGCCAGCAGCATCTGTGATGTAGCGCATGGCTGTTCCGTTCTGGCAGCTTGTAGCATTGGGAAACTCAGGTGTTCCGAACCAGCATGTTCCTTGGTGCTTCTGGGCTGTCATGGCTGCAGGACATTCACATTCGCTGGGCTCTTAAATTTCCACATATGTCCTGTCAGCTTTGCATTTAAGAAAGGTTTTATTTGAATGTGTGTTGATTTTCCTTAAACAAGACAAAAAAATTATAGAGCAAAATAAAGACAATAGGAAATAAGGAAACCTATCTTTCTGCTACAGGGGAGGAGCCCAAGAGATGGCGGAGGGGCGCAGGGGGGGAGGGGACGCAGAAGAGAAGAATGAAAACGTGTTACTCGCGTGCGAATACCTCAGGACGGACACGACCGCTGTGCACTCTGAACACTCACTGGGGACACAAACGACGGGGGTGTGCGTGTGCGGGGCGCAAGCGGCTGTGCCCTTCCACCCGCGCCCGCCGCCCTGAGGGGCTGTGCCCTTTCTGCCACCCCGAGGGGGGGTCTTCTCCCCCTGGGGGCAGCGCAGGACGCTCCCACCACAGAGGAGCTCGGGGCGATCTGACACGAGCTCCCGCGGGCAAGGAAATTCTTCCCGGCATCCTGCTCGTGGTTCACGGTCACAGGCCTTTTCCCCTGGGTCCGCGTGTGACCACGTCTGTCTCACTGTCCATAAGAGCAGCTTTCCCCTCAGAACCCGTAAGTCAAAATGGGTATGACATGAATTTCCCCCAGCTCAGGCCCACAATTCACACCAGCCCAGAACGCCCTGCACTCGGTGCCACGAAGCTGTGCCCAAAACACCGGCCCTGACCCCTGCGGTGACCCCAACGTCTACAGTCAGCCTACCGTGCTCCTCTCAGATACACCCACCCACTGTGACTCCACAGAGCAGATCGGCAGCAACTTTCATCGAGGTGAATTATGTTTCTAAAGCCTTCTGTGTTATGAAATCAGTGATGAATTAGCACAAGAAAAAGAACTGAAAACCAAGTTGAACACTTTTTTCTAAGAAGTTTCTGATACTGATTTTGGTAAGACAGATATTAAAATGTTCAGATGAATAGAATCCCGTTCTGACACAGAAGTCACTCTTACGTGCCACCTTCCTGGGTTGCACAGATCTGCTAGAATACAGCGTGCCCCCGTTCCCTGTGCTCTCCCCAGCCCCTCATTCCTCTTGGTTTTTTTCCATTCTTATTTACACTGTCTAGTAGAAGCAAATTGCAAAGTTCTACTTTAGCATTCGATGACTCCAATAAATTTGTTTTATGCTTAAACTATGTAAATTGAATTAATATATTTTTTGTTTCTTCTCTAAACTTAAAAAATCGATTTAAATATCACTTAAAAGGAGATATTCCTATAGCACTAAAGAAGCAAAAACTAGGGACTACAAATTCAGCAAATGTAGGTTCATCAGGCATTTGCACTTGTTAAAACAATATATGCACCTAGGTCTCCTCACCACAAAAAGCTAAGAATAATGCACAAATAACTTCCTTGCAAATAAAGCAGTTTGAGTTAATTTCAAAGTTTTGAGCTGGTTTTGTTCACATTCCAGAGCGCTGGATTTTATTCCCGATAGCATCACAAGGCTTCAAATTCAGCGCGATGATCTGTCTGGGGCCAACAGAACCCTGCTGAGGACCGCGATTCACGTGGCCATCTGCAGGCGCGCAGCCCGTCCATCCCGAGGCACACAGCACACACAAGCATGAGACGGACCGGCGGCCTCACCTGGGGCGGGCGGCACGCAGGCGCAGGAGAAGAGGGTGTTGTAGCCCACTTTGAAGTGGGAGTTGATGGGGTAGTAGTCCGCGAGCTTGATCATCTTCTTGAAAGCATCGTAGATGAAGATGAAACTGATCAAGGAAGAGAAGCCCTCTTCTGTGAAGCGAGTGAAGTACTGAACCAAGAAGCTGGCGTCAGTGGCTACCAGAACGAGACACAGGAAGGCCGACCAGAGGCCAATCCAGAGGCGGAACTCCAAGTAGTCAAAACCGTGGTCCCTGGAAAGAGGAAACTAATTAATTTAGACTCCTTTTTAATGAATCATACAAAATATAAAAGTATCGGATACCTACAGAATGATGGCTGAAAACACAAATTACTTTTAGCCACTAGATAAAGGCTCGATTTTTTTCCAGAAGGTTAAGGATTTGGGGCTAGTGGTTTTACTTGCTATCATAAAAAGCTAATTTTAGAAGTCAGAAAAAAGCACATGGAAAGAAGTGGTGCCATGTGTATATGAGTAAGTCACTAATTACCTCATTCACAAATACGGTCCCCGTATTCAGAGTCTGCAGGGTAAACAATTTTAAAGAACAACATTGGCACCTGGCACGCATTTAATAAACGTCTGTTTTGCAACTTAGCGGAGACTCAGCTCAGTCTGCTGTGTCCCCCAGTTTCTGCTGTCTACTGAAAGCGACAAACTGATAAGACACCATAAAATACGAAGTGGTCTTGTCATGGGAAAAGGAGTCATTAATTCTAGCATGGAGGATGGATGAAGCTGAAGAAAAAACTCGGGGTGTTCAAGCGTAAGTAGGGCCTTTCCAGCCCAGGTAGGAGGCACATGGCACTGGGCAGCGCACACCGTCCACGTGAAGAGAAGACAGGGCAGACACGCGGACAGTGGTCGGACCCAGAGCCGCCGGCTGCACCCCTGCTCGCGTCTCACGAGGCTCCCGCAGACAGTGCCCTACACTCGAAGCGGAGGGAGCTATCGAGTGGCCGCGTCTTTCCAGGCCTGTGCAGACTGAACGAGCCCCGTCCGTGTACGGAGGCTGGGGCGTCTCCCACGCCTCTCCCTTTCCTTCCGTGTGAATTAGTTCAAGATCCACAACTAGGAACAGATGGGCAAGTGCTGACCTTTCACGACTTCGCACTGGTTCTTTAAGTGGAAAGAAGCACAGCAGAAGTTTACATGTATCTGTGATTAAAAAGCAGACTGTCGCTTCTTGCCCAGAAAGCAGAGCCACGGGAGCTGACGCTCTCCGGGCTGGCTCCGGGACGGAGGGCTTCTGTGACAGCTAGCGGCGGGCTGAGCTTGCCTTCCCGCTGACCGGCCAGCGCTGCCGGTGGGGCTGCCTGGCACCAGCCTCCGCCTTGGCTCCTAAGTTCGGTACCTGCACTTCCCCTGCTCAGTTCCAGGTCTGCACTACGACCAAAATGATCTCTTAAACACAATTCGGGTACCTCGGCTTAAAACTGTTTGGTGATTTCCTGCTGCTCAGGGAATAAAATTCCCCCTCATGACTAGTACACTGTGCTCATTAGGAGGCGCTGGAGGAAGACGGGCTGGTGCTGGGGGAACAGACACACCTGCCGCTGGGACTCCCGGGGCCACGAACAACCACAGAGAGGGGACGGCTGCACCTGTGCCAGCTGGAAACCAGCGGACTGGCCCTGGAGCCCTCTTAGACACTGGCATGCTTACGTTTGTATCAATTTCTCTGGACCACAGGCTGCCCAGACTCTTGGCCAAACATGACTCTGGGTATTTCGGTGAAGGTGTTTTGGAGAGATTAACATGTAAATTGGTGAGTTTTCAGGGAAGCACATGACTCTCTGTAATTCTCATCCAATCAACTGAAGGTAAAATAGAACAAAAAGATTGGCCTCTCCAGAGGCAAAAGAGAATTTGCTGGTCAACTGTCTTTGAATTTCATCAGCAACATGAGCTCTTCTGACCCTGCTGTAGACAGTCTTCAGACTTGCACTGAAAGGCCAGGCCTCCGGGGTGTCCAGCCTGCCAGCCCCCCCTGCATGCTTGGATTTGCCAATCCACAAAACTGTGAGCCAATTCTTTACAATAAATCTCTTTTCGCATATATGTCTTATGGTTCTGTTTCTCCTGTGTCAGATGAATACAGACACCAATTTGTCAACTATACCTCATTTTATGTATGAGGACATCAAAGCCAACTAAATCATTTGTTTAGTGTCAACGTTTTAATGGCAAAGTTGGACCAGAAACTAAAGCTCTTGATTCTTGGACTGGTCATTTAAAAAAATTACACAATAGTCTCCCCACCACCACCACCATATAAGCGGTATTGATCTCAAGATAGGTTAAGCATTAACGTTCCTTCTCTTCTCATCTCTTTAAATGACATGAATCGGAGAGCATTGCCAGAGCATGCAGTGAGAAAGAATGCTGTCTTCTGTCGATATGCCAAGTCTTTCAAAAGGCGGTTTTTCTGTTCCTTCAACCTTCATGTGTATCTCTAATCCTAGTGTTTAATCCTATGCACATCCTCATGAAACAAGCTCACTACAGGAAAAGCTGAGTTCTACCCAAAGTTCGCCAGTCGAGAGTCTCTAGGAGACTCACATATTTGCACTTCACTGAGAATGATTCAAAAATCACTAAAACCTATGGCATTTGCTTTGATCAGCAGAGGAGAAATAAGAGAAACTTTTAAACAAGTTGATGATCTGAAATGACTCTACTGAACCTATTAAACAAAGATTTGCCTGTATCTCCAAAAACGGTAACTATGTTGGGACAGATCTTGGCAAGACAAACCGCAACAGTTTCTTTGCTGAAGGAACTCTGAGATCCTCAGGTGACAGAGCAAAAACAGATTATCATGAGGGAAATTAATAGAACTTCCCAGCTGGATCGGGACCCAGAAACTTCCCACATCACATCTAATGAAACTCATTTAGGGAAATGGAGATTAATAAAATACAGATTAGAAATCAAACAAATTCACATCATTGTGAATAAGGTCTTTGTCACATATTACTTAGTGATTGGCTTATTTCTAATTGCTTTATAATTTCCAAATATTGTGAATTACTTGGAACATCACAGCAAAACAAGAGTGAAAGTGAAATAGGAACTTGCTAAGTGAAGGAACCCATCTCTGTCCTACAATTTAATAAAACCAGGATGCAAACATTTTCCGTAGATTAAGGCTCTGATCACATTTCGTCCAATAAATCTCTCTGAAAAGGACTGTGTATTTATTCCTGTTTATAGTACATGCTTGTTTAATCTTTGTGCAAAGCCTGTCTGTCTCACGAAATGTTTTCTTAAATATATAAAAACTATTTGACTCTTTCCATAAACTGACATGAATAAAATTCTTTCCAATGTTCTCAGAATTATGATGAAAGAGAGATTTGTAATAATTATCTATAGAAAACTCATGATTTAAAGATTTGGAACTTAAAATTTTCAGAGGACTCATGGTATTCTGAACTCAGTTTTCAAAGAAAGAAAAAGCAAACCTGGTTTCAATTTCTTATTTACTCCTTTACCTTGTGATCATCTTTCATAACACACACAGTTCAAAGGCTCTCCATGAGTCCTTACATCCAGGAGGTACTGTGTATTTACTATTCTAAAATTAATTTCTTAAAATGTCCAATGTCAAAACGTGGTCGTTCTAACGAGGAGGGCTGGCGAGGCTCATGAAACTCTACAACCTAAAGGTCACACTGTGCCACTAGGCATCATTTTTCTTAGCAACATCAAGTAAAGTAGCAGGAGACCAGAGTACTGAGTTTCATCCTGAACCTGCGGATTACTAAAACGGCCACTTAGTAAATTCACTTAGCTCAACACTCCCCTGCTTGGAATGACCCATCCATTTCTAAAGCAATCAGGGGCTGTTACTGTCAGGCCCAGCGGCAGAGGCTCACGAGTCCTGCGGCGGCCTGGGCTCCGGTGAGAAGGCAGGAGCCCCAGGCCCCGCCCGCCCTCCACCGGGGATGGGGCCCTCGGCACCTCCACCCTTACTCTCGCTCCTCCCCTGGACGCAGCTCGCGTCCCTGCCCCGGGCCTGCGGCAGCAGCGACACAGACGCACACACCAAAGCTAACGTGACTCTCCCTGGGTACCTGTCAGTCAGGGCTCAGCTGAGCTCCCGAAGCTCTGCTCAGCAAAGAATCTGGAACTGGTGCTGGGGACACGGAGAAGCAAACAGCACCTTGTCTTTTTCGTTACTGAGCAGGTGACTTTCCCCTGAATCATGCAACCCTGTGAGGACGCACCCCCGTTAGGGCATGCTCACACGGGACTCCGAGCAGACTCAGTGAGCAGGACATCCCCAAAGAACAGTGAGGTCCTGCAGCCCCAGCGACAGCAAGACGCCGTCACTCGCACGGGCCCGGCAAAGGCCCAAGGAGGTCATGAAGTCACCAGAACCTGAGGGGGCGCAGGTCCCGGGGATGCGCCGCTGGCCAGGCTGCTGTGCGGGCGCGAGGCCTGCTCTCCCTCCACGCCCGGCTGAGCCCTCCCTGGCCCAGCTCAAGGATGCTGGGCACAGAAGGCCTGGAAGCCGTGGCCCTCGGGCTCTGCTGCCTGGGCGCGAAGCTGTATGGGAAGGGAATCATCGGGGAGGGACAGGAGGGAACACAGCCCACCAGCCTCGGTTGCAGCGAACATAAAAACAAGTCTGAACTACGTCGTTCTTAAGTTTTTCACTTTGAAATCTTAAACGTTCCAGTATTCTTGCTTTTACCTAATTGTTATTCTGTGCTTTGTCTGGGCCACAAATATTCTACAGTCAAACAATCCTAGTTGATAATTAGATATATGAATATATATACACATACTTGCTGAAATTAAATAGAAGCCTCTCAAAAACTAAGACAGGTCCTGTGCTGCTCAAAATAGTGAGTGGTTGACCAGCAAAAAGGCAAAAGACAGCTCCAGAGACAGCAGTACCCAAGAAGCTCTCCAACACGCCCTAGAAGAGAGAAAACACGGTGTTAAATGAACCACGTCTTTCCCTCGCCCCTGTGCGACGTCAGCAGGAGAAGCAGCGCGTGCGTCTGTGATGAGGAGGCCCAGCATGCACTGCGAGAGGGTCAGTACGAGCCGCTGCCGCTTGGCCAAACCTGCCTTCTCCACCCCACAGGCCTGGTCGCTCCTGTGAACTACAACGTTAAGAAAACTAAGTCAGGCACAGGTGTTAATCTAGCATATTTTCTCCCACATCAGAAAACTCAAATTATAAACAAAGAGCAAAATAAAAGATAATAGGAAAGAAGAAAATAGAGTCTTCTCTAAAGGGAAGGAGTTGAAGAGACAGAGGGGGAGGGGTGGGAAAGGGGATAAAAACGGCCCGGAGACCAGCTCCACACAGCGGGTCTGATCATGCAATGCCAACCCAGACTAGTAAAACTAAAGCTGAAAAAATTAATAGCAGGTAATAGCAATAAAACTGCATTCTATAATCCCCCAAATGAGTGAGACCGACACGGCCCTTCAGGTTCATTTTTGTCTTATGGTCACCTTCAGTGTTTGACTTGCCCAGTTCTACACAGTGGACATTTAAGTAACTATTCTCAACACATGAAGCTATTCCATCATGGGAAGAGTAGGAAAGTGTACCAAGAAAATGATTTCGATTCCATCCTACAATTTCTCTGATACCAGACTCAAAAAAAAAAAACCCACTGCATACATGTTATTCAATGTTAACTCACACACACAAAAAAAAGGCTTCAGTGGGCTGGAGATTTAGCTCAGTGGTTCCAGCGCCTGCCTCACAAGCGCAAGGTCCTGAGTTCGATCCCGGTAACCACATACAATGTTGGGCGGGTGACTCATGCCCACCAGCCATCAATACCACACACCACAGTGCCGGGCGTGGTGACTCACACCTGTCATCTCAGAACTCGGGAGGCAGAGACAGGAGGATTGCTGAGTTCGAGGCTTGGCTGGGCTCCATAGTGAGCTCAGGGCCAGCCTGAACTACAAAGTGAGACCGTCCCTCTCAAAAACAACAAACAAAAAGCCTTTAGTGAACTGAGTTCTAAAAAAAAATAAATGCACAGATATGAACAGTTAAACCTTGTGGCCACAAATCCTTAGAGTTATATCTCTGAAAATCAGTCCATTTCCTTTTGTAGCACAAAACAAAGAAACACTGCTCGAAGAGTCACTGCTTGACAAACTCACCTTAACCACTTTTATTTTCATTACAACTTTTTGCACTGGGGATTGAATCCAGGGCTTTGTGCATGCTAGGCAGACTCTAGTACGGAGCTACATTCCTAGCCCATGTCTATTCTTTTCTAATTTTTATTTTGAGGTAAAGTTTCCCTAAGTTGCCAAGGCCAGCCTTGAACCTGAGTTCATCCTACATCAGTTTCCCAGTAGATGTGATTAAGATTATAACCACCATGCCCAGTTTGACCCTCTCTTAATCTTATCATTCAATAATGGTTTTGCTGATAGCAAACGAGTTTGTTTCCTGTAGTTTTCATTGTTTCAAACATCAGCTAAAAAGGAAAATGTGTATTTGTTCAATGGTCTTTTTATAACTTATTTTCTCAAGAGAGTTTTTCATTGAGAAGAAATGACAGAGCCCATTTACTCATAGGTAAGGCCAGAGATCTGCACAGCAGAATATGTAAAGTCAACTTTTCTTCACATCAATGAAAAAATCCCATAGATTTGAAGGACACAGTAGTATAAATCTATAAATAATAATAATGCAGGTTAATTTACACAATGTAGGAAAACTATCTGATCTCTGTAATTCCATGTATATACTAAACACTGTAGGAAGATTCTGTCCTTAGAAGTAGAGTTACGCTACATAAAACTGCCTGCAGTCTGCACAGCCCCAGTGTATACGGGCAGCAGGCTTCTGAGAAGGCTGAGCTGCCCCGGCCACTGTCTGGGTGGCAGACCCAGAGCGCAGCCTGTGCGCCTGCCAGCCTTTCTGCACCCCGAAGAATTCTCCAGCAACTTTTCATCCACCTATCATTTTAGAGAAAACGTCATGCAGAGGAGAGGATGAGGAAGAAACTGGCTTGACGGCCAGCGCACGGACTGACACCAACTTCCGTCCCTGCTCAGAGCCGCGCGCGAGGCCCTCGCTGCCCCGACCGCTCCGGACGTCTTCACGCTGCTTCCGAGCCACACGCGTCCTCCCGAGAACGGACTGCGTCAGGAAGCAGGCGGCGCCTGGAGAGCAGCACTGGAGAGCGATGGGGCCGGGCAGGACGGCGGTCCCGGGGGTGCAGAGCAAGGCGCCCCTCGCGCGCTTGGCGAGCCCCCTCGGGCAGAGCCTGGAGTGGCCCAGGCCCAGAATCTGCCCCGAGGGTCTGATGAGGACTGTGGGTCCAGAGCAGGACAACGGGGTCATCTCGCGAATCAGCCATTCTGCTTCCCTCTGTTATGGAGGACAGGACCGGCGTGGCAAGGTGCATTCACCCCGAAGAGGCAGGAGAGGGTTCCCTTGTTCCCTTAAACTAGCATTTGTCTTGATTCCTAAGTGCTCAAACACTGAGGCGGTAAGACCCACGCGGCACAAGGACCCCGGCACACATGCCTGCCCTGCCACACCCATCCGCAGCGAGGACAAAGCCGTGTGGACTCCAACTGTCTTAGTCACATGGCTTTTTACCTCCCGTGAACATACAGCAGACTCTTTATACCTTTCTAGTTTTTTTATAACACACGTGGAGGGTTAAGTACTTGAAAGGCCACGTGGGAGGAAAAGCCACAGTCCACCTTCAGGGGCCAGATGAAGACAGACATGGCTGCGTTCTTGATCAGGCCAGAGCGAGGCTGACTTCTCTTCATGACTGCAAGATGGAAACACCGCGGGGAAGAAAGAGAAATACAGCATTTCCCCTTCTCGACCTGGCGCGGCTCCTAATCACCATGGGGCGAGAACAGATCTCCCCTCACCCTCCATGTTTCTTTTCCTCTCGCCATGCCGTTCCCCCCTCCCCGTGCTCACAGGCGCTCAGGACAAGCTGTCCCTAAGCGACGTCCTGAAGTCAGTGTGCCAGGCCCACAGCCACTGCTGCCTGTTGGGCAATGAGTGCAAACAGCCCTTCCAGAAAATGCCTTTGATTCACGCACGTCTCAGGACATTCAAAGGCAGATTGTTTTTTTTTTCAGTGCTTGAGTCTTTGCTGAGTGCTACGGTCTCCATTCTCTTACTGATAATTTTGAACCAGAGACAGGTGATTTATTATAAACAATGCACTGGACACTTGCTTATATTTAGAGAGGCCTCCAGGATGTCTAAGAAAAGAACTTTTTTCACATTTTGACATGTTCCTCTTCACAACACAGAAATTTTAAAAATAATCTCACATAATAGATAACTGGAGTTGAGAGTAAATTACAAGGCAAACTATCAGAAAGCTCTGCTATGAGCTCCTATACTCAGTGTTTGCTGACACATTCTTTGAAGGGAAGACACTGTGTACCTGTCTTTCACAGGTGTGGCTGCAGGTCATGAAGACACCCCTACATCTAACTGCCCCGAGGAGCAAACTTGCTAGCAGTTCCTGAGCGCAGACAGCTGGGTCCCGAGGGGGCTGACCAGGGGCTGCAAAGCGCCCTCGGCCACGCTGCTCGGCCTCCTCCTACTCAAGCAGGTGACACCAGCCAAAGGCGGCGGGAGGAGCCAGTGAGTGGCGGCTGAAGCCTGTGAGTGGCGGCTGAAGCCTGGGCCTCCCGCCGCCAAGGGCCGGCGATCCTAGCCGGGTCTCGTCAGTTCTATTGATTTCCGTTTCTTCGTCCGCGGACACTCCAGCCAGACGAGCCCGCGCTGACGTCCAGGCCACATCACTTCCTCCCTCAAAGACCTTAAACCCCCTCGTCTCGCTCTGCCGCGGAGGGTGAGCCACGCGTCAGATGAGACGACGCCGGGAAAGTGCTCAGCGCCATCTCTGACGGGGAATCCTCGGCCGCAGCAGCCGCCAGAGGCGGAAGCCACGCCCCTCGGTCTCTCCGCGGCTCAGCACCCACGGTGTGTCCTACGGTCACGAATATCTGCGTTAGACTTTTCGCTCCACCAGCCACTTCCCCAAACCCCAATTCTTCCGTGAAATGGGTGACGACCTTGGAAGATATCTGGACTAAGTGAAACAATGACATGTAAAATCTCAGCATGAAGTGCAGCGCGAAGCAGAGACAGAATACAAGGCTGTCCCTTTCCCTTCCCCTCTCCCAGCCCTTCTGCCCAGCCTGTTTCTATTATTTCTCTTTCCCTCAACAGAGGAAGATAGAAAGTCAAAAGGAGTAACACAAAAGGAAGAATAACGGCTCGCTCTCGAGGGCAAGGGCTGCTCTCTGTACCCAGCCCTACTCCCCAGAGCAAACTCTAAATCCGTCCAGGCCGGGGGCGGGCAGCGTGCCTACTGCCACCGGGAGCCGCTTCTCTCGTTCAACACGACCAGTCGTGTGTCTGCTTTGCCAGCAGCGACGTCAAAATCCACTTCTAAAACAACCTGTGAATACTTTTCTGTTTTCTCGAGAATACCACAGTGAGCCACAGACGGCCTCCGCTTTCAATACAGCCAAGGGAATTAGGACAAGGCCCAAAATAGTAGAATCAAACATAAAGGGAATCAAACCACGAGAGCAGACATTCTAAACATACACGACTGATCAGGTGTAACAGCAACACTTTGCACTCTGAGCTACTTAGGGTCAAGACTTAACGGCAACCATTTCTGGTCATGGCTAAGGAAAAGCAAACATATTTAAGAGAATGAACACTAAAAATTAGAAAACCAGACTGTCAATTTCAACTTTATAGCAGTTTAGTGTTTTTATATAACACTAAAGAAGTTCTTGTTTTATGTCCTTTTTATTAAGGACCTTACTGTCCAGGGTAACTGTGGCAACCCTGACTGGCAACCATGGGAAAAAGTAAAGGCTGAGGAGCAAAGTGCTGTATCGCACAAGAAAAAAACAGACTTTTTATTTTTCTGACAATCTGCAACCTGAAGATAAAAGTATTACACTGCCATTAATTGATAAAGAATTCTTTAACATTACTGATAGTTCAGGCTTAAAAGTTTAGCCCGTGTTTTGGTGATTTACATGAACTGTGTAGTACGTGGAATAAGAAAAATGAAATTTCTCTGGACAAGTCTTAGAGTCTGAAGGTTAACCAAGGAAAATGAGCATCTAATGCCACCAGTATCAGGAGGTCCAATCCGACACCCCTGTGTGGGTTTTGATGTTAGGTTCCCAGCACGCACTGCTCCACAGGGTCAAATATGAGTAGAGAAGAGACTGAGTATCTACGTCAAATTCACGTCACCTGAGAACCCTGGAAGTTTTTTAAATAGTACCAATTCCTTATCTTCAACTTGGACAATTAAATCAGGATCTCAGAAGATGAGGCCTGGAGAAATGGAGTCTTCTCATAGTTCTCCAGGTGATTCTCCTGTGGCCCGAATTTGAGATACATCAATTCAAACAATGCCCTCCTTCCAAACGGTACTGACGATCAGTCCACAGACCGTTCACCCCCACCAGGGAGAGGGCACACTCACCCTCCGACTTCACCTCACCAGAGAAGCTGCTGCCTACAGGTCAGGGATTTCTGTCCTAGGAGGCCAGTCACCGAGCCCTCACACCACCTCGACCCCGGTGCCTTCTGCTCTCACAGGAAGGGCCTCGGTTTACATTTCCAGCAGGGACTGAAGATGGGAAGACTTGAAAAACACATTATCTCGCTGCATGAAGTACGAGCCCTGAACTTTACCAGAAGAGCCTCAATTTCTAGTCTAACAAGGATGAAAAAGACGTGAGGCCTTATACTTATTATTGCAGAGCTGTGAACATGATTCTGAAACACCAAACACCAGTATAACCTTACACAAGAATCATTTCCAGATGGGTAAAAAATTTAAATGAAAACATAAAGGAGCTAAAATATGTGGGTAAATATTTTTCTAATCTTGGGGTATGGAAGGCCTCTTTAAACTTATCATGAAAAAAAAGAATAAAAATGAAGATATTGGCTACACAAAACTTTAAACCTATACAGCAAAAGAAACCATAAAAATGCTAAAAGTTATATAATAGCACTAGAAAAATGTATTTTGTAATATTTCTGAAAAGAGAAAATACTTAATATACAAAGAGTTCTTGTGAGCCAATGAGAAAAAAATAAAGCTCAAAAGCAAACTATATCAAGGATCTCAGTACAGGGAATTATTGATAGTTGATAAGACTGTGGAAAGATGGTCACTCTCATCGAACAGCAGAGAAAGTTAAACCAAGTAAGAAGGAGCCGCCTCCCCAGCGCTCAGGCACGAGGGGAGTTAGGAGGGTAAACTCTGGCACTTGCCAGGGTCACAGGAAATGCGATGTGAACCTCAGCTATATGCGGCCTAAATACATACAGTTCTAAGCTACATTTACCTGCGTACAGTGCAGTCCAGTGTGAAAGACATGAGGCCATGGACCGTTAATGATCATTGTGAGTGGTAGGTTCAGGGCAAAACGACCTTCTATATAATTTTCTGTATTAATATTCTATAATGCATAACTATACCTCATTTTAAAAAGAAAGGTGCTTTCAAAATAAGGGAAAGCTAAAAAACATAATATTCTAATTTAGCTTCATTTGGGACTCCAGTGCTGCCTAAATCTCTCCTTTGCTGATCACCAAAAAAAAAAAAAAAAAGGATTGTCAAAGGTCTTTCAAATGAAAGGAGCAGAAACAGAAAGTGAATAAATGACTTCAGTCAAGCAAGTTTAATTCAGAACTTGGAAAGCACATTACTTTCTCAAAGAAGCAACAGCCAATAAGCCTTACTGACACCCGGGGAAGGCAGAGCCCTCTCTGCGTCACTGAACAGGCTGGTTTATTTTTGCTGACCCGAAATAACCACGGGGTGTCCTTCCCGCAGACCGCCCTCCACGCCGCTTTCCCAGCAGACTCTGCGGCTGGCCCAGGTGCACCCGTCACGCCGCGTCTCCTCTGAGAACGGAGACGCGTTTCGGTGCCGACGTGGAGCCCTGAGGGGAAGGGAAACGACTGTGCGCTCTCAGGACCATAAAACAATGGTCAGTTTGCTTTCATTTCACGGTGATGAGTTGCAAAGTCTCTGTAAGGAAGTGTGTGTGGTGTTGATGAGTATTCCATGTGCCTGAGACACGATACATTTCTAACTCAAGCAGATTGATTAAAAATCCTCAGCAGAGCAGTATGTTAAAATAAATATGTTCAAATTTGGAGATGCCAGCTATAAATGCTCCTTATAATCAGACAAGCTCCCTTAAAATGTGCTCTGTTGGCCGCCGTAAATATCACAGAATTCACAGAATTCTAAAAATCTTACTGCACCCTTTTGCTAAACGCTTTGTGAAAATAGGATTATATTTACTCCTGGAAAAACTTAAAATGACTTTCTCCGCTCAGTCTTCAGTCCAGACTGTGCTCAGTCATTCACAATCAGATGGAGATTGAAACTGAAAAAGCTTTTCTAGACTCTAAACAGCTGAGAAGAACAATTCTGAAATAGTAAGACCTGCCACAAAGTCTCCAAAGGGATTTCTCAGGCCGCATCAGTCCCAGGGACTCATCAATCCAAATATATGCTGATTCAATTTATGCAAGGTTTGGCTCAGAGAGTATTTTGAATGCAGAACTCCGAACTGTAACAAATCGAGGAGGAATATATTCATACACTGACATTTTACAATTTAATTAGAGACATCTAAGTGAACAGCACAGTACACTTGTCTGGCAAATAAGAATATAAACCCACTGTAACGTGACGCCACATAAGGTGGTGGGTTTGGCTGCAGGAGAGACGTGACATCAGAATGGCAAACTGCAAAGCTTCTGCTTCCTCGATGCCACCACAGGAAGGCAGAGCTGAGCGGCGTGACGCGTGGAGCCAGCGCGTCGGGCTGCCGCACTGCTCCTGGCCTTCACAAAGCTCGTGTTCTAGTGCTCTGCCGCGCAGCCCGAGGAGGAGTCAAGCGAGGGCTGTGTCTTAGCTGAACGCAGGCTGAGTCTTGGCAGAGTGACTCACTGCTCCCACAAGCCCAAACATAACTGTAATTGCCCACACTTAGCAAGAAATGTGTGGATGCCACCTGGGGAGCCCCACGGTCCTGATGGGCAACACACACACGTCATGGGGGGATGCGAGTGGACGTTTATGTTGGCATTATAATTTACTCCTACTTAGAGCCATCAAAGCCTCAACTGTTGTGTTTTTTTTTTTTTTTTTTTGAGACACGGTCTTGCTTTGTAGTTCAGGCTGGCCCTGAGCTCACTAGGGAACCCAGGCAAGCCTGGAACTCAGCGATCCTCCTGTCTCTGCCTCCTGAGTGCTGGAATGACAGGCATGAGCCACCACGCCTGGCACTGTGGTATTGATTGCTGGTGGGCGTGAGTTACCATGCCCAGCATTGTATGTGGTTACTGGAGATTGAACTCGGGACCTTGCGCTTGTGAGGCAGGTGCTGGAACCACTGAGCTAAATGTCCAGCCCTCAACTGTTGTATTTTGCACATAGTTTCTACAGTTCCCAGGATCACTGCTTCCCAAGGTGCGCTTCTCATTAGCCATCAGCTCTGAAATAAATGCTCACATATAATTCCTGTCTTCAAGCAGGTAAGACCTCCAGAGCAGAGGCTGGCAGAGGAGTCCTCCGGGACAACAGTCGTGCAGTGACTCGTCTGTGTTTGCACAAGACACTCCGCCTGGCACCATTTCCACCTGCAGCCCGACAATAAGGCCTTATGTGAACCGCCTCTTCGCCGTCTGCCTGTAACAGCGAGGACACCCTCCTCCGCCGGCTCGCCAGGGCGGCCCGCGCCATGCGCACTACCCACTGCCTCATTCCCGGAGGCAGGTGATGGAGCCAAAGATGACTTCAAGCTTTGCCCGTGCTTTTCTGATTAGTCTTGGCCTAGTGCATAGAAAGCCAAGTGAAGCCAGGGGACTTCAGCCCCTACACAGACCAGCTACACCTGCGGGTATCTGGGGCGTGGGGGGGGGATGAAAGATCACTTTCATGTTAAACGATAGAAACCACCCCTGGGATTCTTACCTACCTTGCTCACCTGTGCACCCTCAGCACTTAAACAGTGCATGCAGCATATGCGATGCTTGACAAATACTTGCAAAGGAACAAACTAACCCCTTCAAGAGACATGAAAAGTGACCCAGGCTCAGACAAATCCTTTGCTGTCCTGAACCAAAGTCCCACAGACCTCAATTGCGTCAGCACCAAAAATTACGGACAGTAAAGCCCACAACTTTTTGGTCATATATACGTCTCAACAAATTAAACCACCTCTGTGAAACTAGTTGTTGAATTTTTATTCCATGAGAATGTGTTAATAATCATTCGCTCTTTATCCTCCTTGCCCAGTGTTTGTGCAGCCCCCGTGGCTGCTAGAAGAACCACACCAGAGTTGAGGAGGAGCTCATAACCGAGAGAGTTTATACTGGGGGAAAAAGAACTTTCGGCGTGGAAGGAAAAAAAATGTTCTTCAGTATTTTCATTCGTAGAAACCTTTAAAGCAACATGTTCACGGTCTCATCAAAATTATCAATGGCAGTTGCAAAGTCTTAATCAAATACATTAGGTCTGGAAAACACTACCATAGGTTTTCACCTTCTTCAGCTGTCAACTCCCAAGAGTCACATCCAGAGATAGCGCTCTGCTCACTTCATGTCCTGAGGCACCAAAACATTTATGCTTTTTCTGAAATCCTCACAACCAGAAAACAGCTAATTCCACAGGCACAGCCCTGCCCGGGCCGAGCACCACAGGGGCCACAGCACGCCACCTGCACGCGACACACAGCAGAGCCTTTTCCTAAGACTCGGCCAGACAGGAGCGGGTTCCCACAGAGAGACACGGCAGAAGCCAACACGCTCCTCCCTGGCTCCGATGCCACGTTCGGGTGGCAAGCATCACAAGTGAGCTCAAGAAGGATACAAGCTGGCACACAGGCAAGTGCTACAATACCCTCAGCTCTGTGAGGGCACCCCTGAAAATAAAGGCTAAAAATCATCAGCACAGGAAGCTCCCTGGATATGCCGGTAGACAGAAGATGGCTTTGTTCCTACCACCCTCTCCAACCAGAGCTTCGCTTTCCCAACAAGCTGCTGCCCCTGTCATCTGCCCGCAGACCAGGGGCTCGCTCGTTTCTGGTCTGTGCGCGTGATGTGACTGTCCTGAGGAGGAGGCGCCCACAGGGTGGGCTCAGAGCTTCTCAAATTCTCCCTATTTGGAATAGCATACAAGGGTGGATGGCCTCCACCTGCTTTTTTACTCAGGAAGAGAACATAAATGCGAAGAAAGGACAAAAGAAAGAAAAAAAGTAATTTTAAAAAATCAGTTGCATTAAAAAAGCTGGCTGGTACCATTTACAAATGCTGCACTGGTTAAACACTAAGACATACTCCAGTGGCAGGAGGCAATTTGAAAAGGGTTTAAATCGGACGTGGTCCCTAGCGCAATGTTTATTTTTTAAAAAGCTAATTCAATATAGTTTTGTGCATATTGTTCTGACTGATCACAAGAATTTAAAACATCTTTTCTTTCGCTAAAACTGTACCTACTGTGGATGCAAAAGGAAGGTAAACACTACCTTCAAAATAACCAACAAATTGTGGTTATAATTAACGTTCAAAATTAGCCGTGCCAGAACCTTTACAGCTTAATGAGACGACAGGTCCCAGCAGAGAAGCAGCCACCCCCAGCTCGTACCCATTATGCTGTACTCTGCTGGGAGCAAATCACTCCTTGCCTGATGACTCCTTGCTCACGTAAGAACAAAGCTGAAACTAAGGCAGCCAGTCACGTGTGTCCCCAGAGCACGCCCCCAGACCACGCTCTGTGCTTCCGGGGCAGCGGAGGAACTCTGCGCACCACGCAGGAGTGAAGCAGCAGACGCGCTTTTGCCCGAACAGCGTCCTGGGTCCTCGTTTCCTCCCTTCTCCTCCCCACTTGCGACTCGAGCCAGATTTCACTGTGCTATTTCTGTAATTACCAACATGCTGGAAATACAGCACGGAGCCAGGAGCAAAGCAAAACGCAGCATCCATGCGAGGAGAGAGAACCACGCTGAGCCGTCGCAGGCCGCCTGCCCCAGGAGCCGCGCCCGCGGACCCACCTGCATGTTGTCGGTGGCATCGCCCAGGAGCCCTCCGAACGTGATGGCGTTCGTCACGGTGGCCAGATAGATGAAGAGAATCGCTGAAAGAGCCTGAATATTTAAAGCATCGTAAAAATCACTGGCAAAAAATGGTGCTTTCCTCTTTATGTCCTTAATTAATCCACCACAGAACCTAGACAGGGAGAGAGCAGACATGTTGGTAAATGTAAAATAAATGACTATCAAATCATCAAGAGATAATTCAGCAAACCACAGATACTGTGTACTTGGACACTTGCAATGGCAAGATGCAATTTAACCACTTAAGGTGAAACAGGAAACAGCTCAGGGATAAATTTCCTTCTGTCGCTTTTTTTCAATCCCCAAAGAGGTATCATAGGCCCTAAGGATCTTCTAGTTGGTCGTTAGAGGAAAGGAGACCATGGAGAGAATAAAATTTTTCATTCACTAATGGAAAACACCTCAAAGTGTGAGCAGCTCAGATGAGATACTTAGTAATCCTGCCCCCGCATCCCCTCCATCCCAGCCAGCCAGCCAGCCGTCCGTCCGTCCGCCTGTCCTACAAACGCACACCGAGCCTCCTGCTAGGCCCACACCATGCGCCGTTCCGACCCAGAGTGAGCAGTGAGCACGCTGGGCCAGAAGCCCTGTCTGCGTGTTCGCTGCCGGTTCTCGGGTCAGAACAGCACGTGACCTCCCTCCGCAGGACAGGCGGGGCAATCCGTTGGGTAAGCAGAGCGCGCGGTGCCGGTCGGGGCAGCAATAAACGGGAAGAGACACTCGTAGAAGTAGATCTGGTGGCAGAACGGGCCCTTAGAAGGTGACTCGGGGGAGAGACCAGCAGGAGCCCCGCGGGGAGCTGGCTGCGAACGGTGGAAGCTCAGCGCCTCCCGCGCCACGGCTTCCACCCAGGACGAGGCGCCTCCGCCCGCACTGCAGAGACTCCTACTCACGGAAGCGCCTCGGGAGGTGGGCGCTCGGTGGCAGCGGCACCCGCTCGCGGCTGCTTTAAACTTGACTTGTGGCTGTGTCGGGAGGTCCGAGGCAGCCACGGCCTGTTTCGCTAGTGCACGCCACGGGTTCTGCACGCCACGGCACTGCCTGGCCACACCGCTCTCGGGCGACACCCCGCGCTCAGCAGCGAGTGCCCGGAGGGAGATTTTGTGTTTTTCATCCTCTAAGAAGAAAGGCAAGTAAGCGACTCCCTCTTAATTTGGGAGAGAAATCCACGCAGCTCATTAAAGAGAGGAAATAACCTCATCTTTTTAATTACATATTAAAACGATGTCCATTTTGGTTTTTTAAAAATCCCAATGTCTTTTTCAAAAAGTCGTATCTCCAGCATCCCAGTGAATGTTCAGCTTGACCAAAGCGACGGAGGAGCTGAGCGGCGGATGGGCGGAAGAGACGGGCTGCGGCCTCCCAGGGGTCAGAGAGGGCGGGAGGAAGCCACGTGGGGCCGCTGGGACCCGGCAGGCGCTGCCCGCACCAGCCCGCCGCCAGCAGCCGGTCTCCCGCACCCTCGTCCAGCACCACACCGCCTGCCGCAGCCCACACCTTCACAGGGCCGGGAGTCACGGCTGTGATCCCTGCCCGCCCCAGGGCCCAGCGCACACAGGCGCGCTATAAATATCCGCACAAAAGAACAAAGCCATGGACAGAGTGAAGAAGGCAAACTCAGCAAGGTGAAAGGAAATTTAGATCTAAAGAAAACCTTCTCGTGAATGGCAAAAGGGTCCGTCAGTTACCGTCCAGTCCGCTGCAGCTCTTCACAGTCCCCGTGGCCGCCTCCTCCGTGGCCGCCATCATGGGGCGTGTCCCCATTCATCTGAACATTGTCCCCACCTGAGTACATGTTCTTTCTGTGCAAGAAAACAGAGCCGGAGCGGAGATGAGCTGCCGGGCTACCCGATTCCCCGCCGAGCCCGCGCGGCTCACAGGAAGGCAGGGTGCGAACCTGCCGGTGGACAGACAGTGTCTCCCGCTGCGCTCAGACACTTCTTGCTAGTAACAGTCAGGGCCCTATTTAGGGCCACACGCAGGTCAGAGGGAAACTCCCTGTACAGGAAGAGCTCCCGGGAAACGGCTCCTCCTCAGCCACTTCATCCGTTTCTCAACATCACAGATCTTTTCAGATTCATCTTGAATAATCTGCGTTTTCCACATGTCCAAGGAGACTCCAAAACACCCTGAAATGTGTCTGCCATCCTTGCAAACATCAGAGTCTGGGCTCTAATTTGTCATCACCAGAGAAAATCAAGACACCAAGCCTTTATCTCACAGTGTCAAGGAAGTGTGAGACGTGCCCTAAATGGTTCCCATGAAGCAGGACGTCCGCCGGCCCCCAAGTGTCAAGGGAGAAGCGAGAGCCCCCTTTGCCCCCAGGACAGAAGGCAGCCCGGGCGTGCCCACACTGAACGGCCGCGGTCCTCAGCTTACCTTTTGTCAGACGACGGGAGGCTCTTGGGAGGCTCTATCCTGATGGCGGGGTCCCACTCCCCGGGGGGAAGGACAATGACTTCATCTAGAAACTCGTCAATCCCCGCGATCAGGTCATGCCTGTCTTTCGCTTTATACGCGATGTCATGGAAGACCTAGGGGAAGGAAGAGGTGTGGGGTCCAGCAAGGGCTCGTCCACTCGCCTCGCCACAGTCCACTGGCCTGACTGTCTTCTCGTCCTCACATCCGCTACTGTTCGGCCTGTTCAACCATATTTATTCTAGTTTTTAATTCTCTGTGCTGCTGAAGACCATGCCTCACTCCTACTATCCAAAACGCCACCACTGTGCTCCACGCCCAGCCCACTCCGAGAATTTATTCATACAGTGATCTCAAAGAATAGAGGTGAGGAAGAGGACATAGCTTTTCTAAACGGGTTTTCCCTATCAGTACTATAGGGTAACAATACTATAGTAACAAAAGGATAATAGCCACTACTCCTTTGACACTACTCCTGGCAGAGCTGCTACGGAGCCAGAGGAAATCCCTTTGGAGAAATACAGTGAAGACTCATTCCCGGACATAAAACTACTGGGCCAAACAACTGCTGATAATTCAAAAAGGAAAAGTTCAAGCTTAGTATTAAGATCAGGTTAAGATTCAAACACTGCGGTTCTCAAACACAAATTATGTGAGCTAGGAAAGAAAGAAAGGAAAAGAGAGAGAAAGAGAGAGAGAGAGGGACGGAGGGAGGGAGGGAGGGAAACTTGAGCTATATCAGCAACACTCACAGCAAAGGAATCTACCTATGTGACCATCTGTCTCTCTTCAGCAGGTAAAAGCTAATCTAACCAAGGCAGCGAACTCCAAAGAAGGAATTTCCAAAAGGCACACCACCCTGTCCGCTGCTCCATTCTTCCAACCATGCTGATGATCTGAAAGTTCACGTGTGACCCAAATGTTTCATACTGCATCAGTCAACTTATTTAGCCCTGAGAAGAGATGCCCGCCATTCACAGCCTGACCCACGTGTAAGGTTCTGCTAAACCTCCCCTAGAGAGGCGTCTTTTAAAAGCTATCACTCCAGGGCTGGCGATTGAGCTCAATGGTTCTGCCACCTGCCTCGCAAGTGCAAGGTCCCTGGCTGGATCCCGGTAACCACATACAATGATATGACATTGGGCGTGGTGACTCACTCCCACCAGCAATCAGCACCACACACCACAGTGCCAGGCGTGGTGGCTCACGCCTGTCATCCCAGCACTCGGGAGGCAGAGGCAGGAGGATTGCTGAGTTCGAGGCTTGCCTGGGCTCCATAGTGAGCTCAGGGCCAGCCTGAACTACAAAGCGAAACCCTGTCTCAAAAAAAATAAAATAAAATAAAAGTTATCAATCCAATAACAAGGTAATGGTTTGGGGACTGTGGGATAGGCAGAGGGCAGAAGAAGGTGCCAGCCTCCTGCCTGGCAGTCCCTTGATTTCTGCCTTGATTTCTGTTCCTGCCATCTCCACTCAGGGCCTGCAGTCACACACCTACTTCCCAGCAGCCCTGTGGAGAAGGACACACACTCCAGCCACCAAGAGAGGAGAAAGCTGCTTGGGAAGCATCAGAGCACCCGGCTGCGGAAGGAAGAGCCGCTCCTCACAGTACCTGCCCTCTCCTCCTGTGCTGGGGGTGGGGGCGCAGCAGCATGGAAGACGCCCGCCTCAGCGCCCACCTGAGCACGGAGCAGTTAAGTTACATCAGCCTCAGCAGCCACTTGCCTCCTGACTTTCTGTTCCATGAGAAAACTAAAACCCCAGCTGTTTAAGCCGCGAGAAGCTTGCAAGTTTCTGCCTAAGGCGTTCCTAGTAGACACATCTTAAGAGGAAGAATTTTAAAAAGAAAGAAACTATAAACAGGCAAAAGATATATATAGATATAGATATATATAGGTATATCTATATCTATATCTATATCTATATGTGAACTCACTATGCCCAGGGGAAAAAAAATGTCCCCTGAGGGGAAAACAACAGCAAAACTATACTACAAAGCTCTCAAACCCAGAAGAACATGACCACATGTGTTACCTCCACACAGAGCCCTCACAGAGAAAAGCGCCAGTCTCCTCACATAGGGGAAAGCCAATAAATCAAGCAACGACAGAATAAACACTGGGGGAAACAGAATGTCAAAAAGACGCAAAAGCAGAAATCAGCAATCCCGGACACTAACAACATTGCTCCCACCATGAGACGAGATCAGAGTTTCATTCACCCTAAACTGTGTAGGGCGACATCCCGGTGGCTAAGTCAGAACATAGTCCCGACGTCCGAACTCTACCCCAACAGTTGCTGAAGCATTTTAGGTCCGTATCACACCTTCCCAGAAAACAAGAAAACCATAAAAACTGTACTGCCTAAAGACTAAAACAATACACTCCCCATTTATTTATGCATTATTATATAAAACACACTATTTCCCAAATCATAAACTATATAGTCACTTCAATTCTAAAAATGACATTAACATTTTAAGAGATAAAGTTAATAAATGACCTTGGGCTTTTTACAGAATATTTAATATGCACCAGTTTTAAGAATTGAAAATGTGTGACAATCTGACCAAGCAAATACACTCGCATCTCCTCAGGCACGCACACATGCTGGGGACATTCAAACTCCTCCTCAAACATGCGATTAATTTCAGCCCTAACCATCCCATGATGCCTCGATCAACACAAACTACACGCACGCAATGGAATATCAGACTGTAACTTGCATGAGTTATGTCAATTAAAAATATTTTAAGCTTTGAAAAGAATTTAAAATGTTTACAAAAAAGAAAGACTGGGGTTCTACAAAATGAAATATTGCTCAGAGATAAAGAATGATAAATTTGAGTAATTTATAACTCTCGTGGATATACCTGAAGGACAGATTTATCAGTGAAATAAATAGGACACAAATGTGTAAGTACTGCATCTTTTTTCTAGTAAGAAAAACAGAAGGTGTACATGAATGCCAAAGTATATGACAGGTAATGAGAAACAGGAACAAAATATGCAAAAGGAAAATGGAAAGAGTGGATAGGGAAAAGTAAAGAAGGGAAAGAAAAAATTGATCGTAAAAAAAGGAAAGCTTATGTATATAGAAGGTTGGGGTTGTAAGGAGTCAGGGGAATGAGAAAAATGAAAATCAAGATGTGTCACATACAGGTACAAGTTCTCAATGTTAAATGTTATCATACTGTATGTAAAAATGTACCCAAAAAAATCAATCTTAAAAAAAAAAAGAATGGGGTTATCTCAACATAGAACATTTTCCCTTGTTTCAAGGCTCAGGACAGCAAATGAAAAAGGAAAAGGGAAATGTGATTATGTGTTTTCTTCCAAGACTAAGTTAAAATCTGATATAGTCAGAAGCACATGTTGCTTTTTGCAAACTCTATTCCGTAGCCTGTATCGGTGGATTTCCACCAATGACTATACTTCATGCCACGAGGAAGCCTGGCGACCGGATCACTGTAGCGATGAGAGTGCAGGCACACGCTGGGCCGCAGCAGGAAGCGCCCGCCGAGGAGGACACGCACAGAGCCCACGCCCTCCCTACCTCGTCAGACATCAGGGTAGCGATGGCTCTGCCGATCTCGTGGTAGGACTTGGCTTTTCCCGTAGGACCTAAGAGGATGAACAAGAACCTAAGGGGACAGGAAAGAAGCAAAAACTGTAACACAAATTTCATCAAGCTCAACATACATAAAACTGAAAACTTTTCTTTTAGTTCAGAAAAGATTAGGTCTAGAATTCATCTTTAAAACTAAGGCAATATTCTTCATGCTCTGAAAGACGCCCTTTCACACGGTTGCAAAATACGTGTTATTGTTCAGCTTATTTGGAGGTAGAGGAAAATTCAACATGGAAACTTGAAAAGCTTCTTCATAAGCAGGAAAGTTTTACGTAGGGTATGAGTCATTTCGTCTTTCTGTGATAAATTTCCTTCCTCTTCATTTCCACTGACTTTCAGAACCTCTGGAGCAAGCCTGCGGTGCACAGTGAGTGCAGGACTTAGCTGGATCCTCTGACTTCCCTGCTCCAGTGTGGGCCGGCAAAGCGATCAGCTCCACACTTCCACCAAATATTTCTACCGCCGTGACTGGGCATCAGCAGATACCAAATCTTCTACACACCAGGCACGTGCTGACAGCCAAACCAAGAAAAGAGAAATATGACAGAAATTCCCAATAAAACATCATTCACAGATGGTTGGGCTAGTTTTCAGGAGTGTCCTCGTTTTCCTTTCTAAACCTGACTGCTTCACAATGCACAGAGCCCCGCGCCATAGTACACAGCTCCGAAACACGCAGCCGTGAGCCTGTCCGGCTTTCGCTCTGGAATGACTGCCGCCCTCGGCACAGGGGCCGCCTCGTCCCCACGGAGGGGAGGGACTCGAGAAGCAGATTGGGAAAACTATGCAGAGGCGGCCCTGGCCAAGCCCCCAGCCTGGTGCTGAGCTAGCAGGGAGAGGGGGACCATCCAAACCCGTGTCGCAGGCCCGTACTGCTTTCCAAAGCCCGCCGGACCTTTCGTGGCCATCACTGTGTTTATACCAGCCTTACGGGACGACAGGTGCGGGCGGGCGAGTCCCAGGCCCAGGTCACCCGAGCTCCCAAAAGAAGCCAGAGAAGAGCGAGGAAGGCCTGAAGATCCTGTTCCGTCACCCACGTACTTCTGCCCCGTGTCGTCGGCCGACCGAGAGGCCTGCGGCTGAGCAGGGAAGGTGGGAACTTCCGAGGCCACTCTGTCGCCAGGGACAGGGAGGAGCGCTTCCTTTGCCGAGGTGATCAGGACTTGCTTCCATATCTCACATTAAATTTTACAAGATTTACAAGTAGCATTCTACCAAATGTTAATCTGTTTCAATACATTGAATATTGAATGTATAAGCACAGTTTTATCAAAAGCCAAAGCAAGCCAGAATTAAGAAAGTCAAACGGGTCGGAAAGTTTGACTCCTCAGATTTTACTCAAGAACAGCCATAAAACCACTCAGCGTTGGTGAGTGTCGAAGCCAGCCGCGGAGCGGAAAGGGCAACTCGCTGTCACGAGTCCCGCAGCCCGAGGGAAGCGGCAGCAGCTCAGCGTGGAGGCCCACGAGCCCGAGGCCGCAGGGCGGGGACAGGCCGGGTCTCGGGCACCGCACCGGCTCGCTCTCCCTCCGCCCCGACCCTCGCCGCACGTCCCGGTCACTGCGCGCAGCATGCGAAGTGCGGCCTCCCAAGGCTGGGGCGGGTTTCTCGAAGCGGACTGGTCTCGAGCACATCGGAAACGTGCCCCGGAGCAAAGCACAGCCCGCCCTTTAAGGCAGACAAGTGGACGGCCGTGTCTTCTGGCTCCACTTGCCTATCTAGGAACGAAGCGCCGAGCAGACAAGGCCGTGTTTACGGCCAAGCGTCCCGCACCTGGGTCCTGCTCGCACTTTTCCGCGGTGCATTTGTCCTCCTTCCACTTCCCATTACTTCAGGGCAGCCAAAGGGTAACTTCTCAGCGACCTATGAGATCCGAAACTTTTCCCGAGCAGCTCTGGGCCTCCTCCCGCCGCTGCCAATACCCTTACGTGATTCCCATTTAGGAACACACAGTATGGAATGCATCAGGGGACACACGCGTGAACCACCAGGTTGAAGGTACGGCCAGTGAGAAAAATACTCTCAGCCACTAATGGTACTGAACAGGGTGGAAGGCTGGGCACTCTGCCAAGACGCAGCCCTGAGTCAGATCCTATGGGCTGAAGGCACCCAGCTTCCCTGCCACGCAGCCCTAAGTCACAGCAAGCAAAAAGGCTGGAAGCAGCACACCGTAGTGCTTCTCGCACGTTATGGGGATAAACCCAGCCTAGATAAAGGCACAGTCCTCTCCGTGGGAACTTTTTTAAAGCTATTCCTTCTTGAATGAAAAAGCACCAAATGCCAAACAGAAACACCAGTGCGACGCATTCCCCTAGCAGGAGCCACCCGGCAAGCCCACCTCCCACGAGGGCGCACAGGGAATCTGAGCACGCCAGGCCGGAGGAGACGCCCTCAAGGGAGGAGCGCCCCCGGGGAGCAGAGACCCAAGGGCCACCTCTGCCCGCACCAAGGGGCAAGGCCCTCTCCTCGCGGGAGCAAAAGCAGGTCCGACTTG
Source organism: Thryonomys swinderianus (assembly GCA_004025085.1). Lineage (NCBI taxonomy): Eukaryota > Metazoa > Chordata > Mammalia > Rodentia > Thryonomyidae > Thryonomys > Thryonomys swinderianus. The sequence continues at coordinate 29,111 of PVIC010017631.1, forward strand.
ATGACTGAAGCTCAGCCTGGCCAACGCTGCATTTATTGTGTGCTGAAAACTCCCTTCATAACTAAAGCTGGTTTTTGTCAACAGACAGATGTTATTTTTAACCAGAAGCTTTTTTCTTTATTAACGAATTAGGGTAAACATCACATTTGTGTAGCTGGAAGGACAGAAGCCCTGCTGACAGCTCAGGAAAAAAAACAATCATGGACTAAGTTCCTTTTATTCCTCGTCATGAAATAAGCCAGACCTCAAATCTGTCACAGTGCCTAGCTGTTTCGACCATCTTCACGAGGGCCTCTGCCACGTCTGTGCACGGTCCCACATGACTAATTGCGCCTGAGAGGATGACTCTAGCATCCGCCATAATGAAAAGAAGAACCAGATGACGTGCTTCTGCGACCAGGGCCGGTGCTCATCACAAAATGATTACAGGCAGAAGCAGCACGGTATCCGAAGCAGAGCCAGCTTCCTGAACCACTCTGTCTTTTCAGAAAGGATGTGCACCCCTTTCCTGATGCACCACAGCTATTTCTAGGACAAACTCAGCAGGCACCAATCTCCCTTCACTCAGAACAGCCGCGGATCAAACACCCCATTTATTCCTATTGAGCAGCTTCGGAAGATGCAGCTGAACTGCAGCTTCCACACCACGTTCAAGAGCATCACAAACGGCCGCCACCAGCCACACTGCGTCCGGCTCACAGTAGCCGGCAGTCAGAAGGGGCAGGACAGGACCAGCAGGCCCAGTCCCGATCCTGTCCATGGCTGTTTGTAAGTCGCTCTAAAGAACAAGGACAAACTATTTTTCTTAGGCAAGTAATTATTTGTAACACAATATATATTCATTACAGTATGCTGACGATAAACATCTTGATTATTTTGGACGACTAAATAGCCATTTGCCTTAGATACACAGATCAAGACTAGAAAATTATACTCTACGGCTTTTAACATTCTCCATGGGAGAGTTCTAAAACATTTTATTCCAACCCATTCTAAGTACCTCGCTAGGTGCCCCCTAAAATTTGGTGTCAGAAATCTGCAGGTTTATTTCCAGCACGATCATCAGTCTCCCCTGTGATCGCAGCGATATCCCACAGAGAGCTCGTAAACACAGGGTGGGGGCTGGGTGTGAGGGGACAGTAAGCAAAGTTCCTGCAAGGTACGTTCGTGAACACCACAGCCCAGCCGGCCTGCCGAGTCCTCGCACATCTGGGCCGGTCGGGTTCCCTCCACACTTACAACCGAGGGCCCGAAGGCCGACCTAGACCCACACAGGCCACACCTGTCCACCGCGCTGGGAGCCTTTCAGCGGAAGGAAGGGCCAAATCAGCAGGGGGAAGCGAAGAGAAAGACGAAGCAACACAGGAAGGGGAGTTCAGAGTCGCACTTCCAAACCGCGCCTGCAGGCATGCCGTGAGGAGGGACCCTATCCTCAGGATGGCAAGGGCGCAGCTTTCCTGCATTTGAAAGGAGGGACGAAGGCAGGAGACAGCCTGTGGGCTCAGCTGGCTCCGCAGGACCACGGAGCAGCAGGCTCTTCGGCAGCCCAGAGGCCTCTCCACTCTGGGGTTTTCCTCACCGGGGATGCAGCCCCAGTAAACGGCCTCGCTTTACTCACAACAAACAACAAATACGCCCGGGCTCCATAATCCCAGCCTTCCCTGGCTTGAGGACAGCAAAGGTCCAACTATTTCCTGGGAAAAGGTCAATGCGCAAGGACGTGTTGTTCAGATTATTGCCTTGAGTTCTCTGATATTACTGCATTATGCTCCCTTGAATTTCCTGGCTCCTCTTGTTATTCAAATGATGCTGTATTTCACCCCCAAATTAAGACCACCCTCCAGTACAGAAGACAAACACAGGAGGCAAACTGGAAACAGATGATGAAATGCATTGGCCTTCTCTGACCATAGTCTACCAGATCAACCATGTAAAAGTTCCTAAATGCTAAACTACAATATGAAGAGACACAAAAACTATCATGATTTGCTACTTGATGTATGTGTACTCTTGTTAGACAGAAAGGTCTTTTAAAACGGTTTTTTATTTGCAGTTTCGAAAGAAAATGGTCATAAAAATGAAAAGGCAAGGGCGATTTTCTTTAACACTCCTTGGCATGCCTTTTTCTTCCAATCTCAGTAAAACGAGTCCCCAGAGACATAAATAAAGCCACTGGGCCTCCTGCCCCGGCTGCCTGAGTCAGCACTCTGCAGGTGCTCGCTCAGACAGAACCACCAGGCCCCGCTGGAAGGTTTCCAAAGAAGCCGAAGCACAGAAAACACGAGTCACAGTAATCCTGTTAGCCGAATGGGCTACGACCATCTCTTTTCCACCGCTGTCTGCTCAGACTCCCCTGTGCGTGACTGCCATCTTAAAGTGTCTAAGAAATTACAAATGGTAAAAAGTGTCCGTCCAATCATTAACAATGGTCTGAACTGAGAGGCCAGCAACAAATGTTCTCCTTCCTAATTGCTCCCCTGCCCTGGCTGGAAACCATGAGCCTCTGGTCACCGCGGGTGAACCCCGTTCTGGTCATCTCAGCTCCTATGGAGGATTCGCCAACTCACGGCGCACAAAGGACAGGAAAGGAGCCAAAAGTCACCTTCCCGGGCCCCGGGCCTAAGACAGTAGCCCGCCCGAGGTGCCTCCGCACGGTAACTTCCTGTGTCAGCCGGCAAGTTTCTCTTTCATCTCTATTCAGCACAAGTGTAAGTGAAGCAGTCACTTGTTTTAAACTAACTGCAGCCCTGGGTCAAGCTTCCTGAGCTCCGGGAGCCCGGCTTCCAAGGAGGTGAGAGGCGGACGCCAAGTCCTGTCCCGCCCGCGACGGCTGCACCTGGGCGGCAGCTCCCTTCCAACGCAAATGCTGCGGCAAGTTTACGTGTGGGCCTTACGGACTTTTACAGATACAAGATGGATATTCGTGTATCTAGTACCTGTTTTCTGATTAGGACAGCAGCTCGCACCATCCTCCACGGACAGGCTCCCTTCAGCTCACCTCTGGCACTGCAGTTGGTACGCTAGGGGGCACAGTCCCTAAGCCGCTAGCGCGCGCCCGGAAGCTGCAGTCGGACTCTGCACCGACCCCTGGCACCCCGGACGCCCCCTCGCCCTGCAGGTTCCCCTCCTTCCCCGCACGGCCCGGCCCTCCCCCCTGCACAAGGCCGGCCGCAGCCGGGCGGCAGCTCACCTGGTGGGCACAGGGACCTCGGTGAGGGCGCCCAGCATGGCAGCCTGCTGCAGCCGCACGAAGGCGATGAAAGGCGTCTCCAGGAAGTCGACCTCCCCCACGAGCACGTTCGAGGCTTCCGCGTCGCGCGGCAGCTTCTTCATGAACTTATTCTTGAGCTGCACGGAAGAGCCGGGAAATCGGGTTATTTCCAGAGAGGGGCCGAGGAGAGGC
>PVIC010017632.1:0-32496 GCA_004025085.1 Thryonomys swinderianus
AAAAAATGGTACAAAAGTGTTGGGAAGAGTGTAGAGGAAAAGGAAGCCCTGTACACAGCTGGTAGAAGTGTCAATGATAATCTCTATTGTGAAAAGAAGGATGAAAGTTTCAATAAATCTAAAAATTGATATAATCCCAAAGTTCCACTTCTGGGAAAATTCTGAAAGGAATGAAACCAAAAAGGTAGAGGGTTGTGTCTATTTCTATGTCTATTGCAAGGCTATTCTCAATAGTGAAAATATGAAAGCAAACTTATGGTCCAACAGCAGATGAAAGGTTGAAAAAAGTGTATTATATATACACAGTGGAATGCAAGTGAGTTCTTGAAAGGATGAAATGTTTTCATTTGTAACCATATGAGTGAACCTGAAAGATGTGAAGCTAAATGAAATGAGGCAGGAGCAGACCCACAAACACCCAGCGATTGAACTGTATATGTGAAAGGAAGAGAAAAATTTGAACCCCCCAAAGAAAGAAAGACTGAAAGAGTGTCTACCTGAAAGGGAGGAAGTGAAGAGGTCTGGTGAAGGAGAACAGTTTTACCCAGATAAAATAAAGTGAGTTTTGAGGTGGAGTGTGCAGCAATATGGATTCATCAATAAAAATGTGTAGCGTATTTCACGGTAACTGGGTGTAATGTCTTACCACAAAAGGATTAAGTAAATGAAGTTATAGATACTCGCTTGATTTCATCATTCTATATAGCATACATGCATTTAAATATCATATCAGCCTTTAAAAATATAATGCATTTTTACTTTTCCCATGAAAAATAATACAGTTTTCATAAAGGGAAAGGGAAGAGTTTGAGGTGGAGGCTGGACGCGGGACTTCCCTTTCTCATCAGGACCGGTACCTTCCGATGGTTTCCATGGTGATGTCTGCGCCGCTGTAGTGCTGGGTTTCTTTTTGTCTCAAGCAGTTTTCCGAAAATGGCTCTGCAGCCGGCACGGGGCTGGCTGGACTGCGGGCTGGAGGCTCCGCTGGCAGCAGCTCAGCCGTCCAGTGAAGGTCCTCTCGGGAGGCGCTTGCCATCCCTGATACGTTGTATATCGGAATTTCAGAAATGAAAGATTCAGTTCACGCTCTTAACTTCATTTCCCAGATATAAGGCTATTTTTGCCTGAGAAAGAAAATGGTGCACAATGTCCCAGCACAGCGACCCTGCTGACCTCTCCTGCATGAGAGATGAGAGTAGTGAACCTCACTGCTCTGCCTGCACCTGTGGAATTAGGGGGACCCAGCACTGTCCTGACGCCTGGTGAGAGGCGTCCTAAGCACAGGTGCACTGCGGCTTTGCCACAGGCTGGCCGGATTCTAGACAGCATGCTTGGTGGCAGTGGGCATTCCGTGGGAACCCAACAGAGTTATTTACAAGGACTCACTCAAAACTCTGAACCACTGGCTTGAGGAAGCTATTTCCCAAGCCCAGCAGTTGCAAAGTGTTTCACTGGGGTTCTTGCCAATGAGCGCAGACTGGTACAGAGCTGCACGGAGTCAACTAAGTGAATGACTAGACAGCTCAACTTCAATTGCACATGTAGAGGTTGAGAACTGGAGTTTGTCTAGAGCTCCATCACAGTTTGCCATCACTGAAAGACTACCACTTTGACACTAACAGTTTCCTTCTACCCACTGGTTAAACTCCACACCCCTCCTCCCTTACACGGAGACACTGCCCTCACGAGGCATGGTGTCTTGAACTCCAGGGATCCTCCATGTCCAGAACAGAGCTCCTGTCCTTCTCTGGAGAAAGGAACAGAAATGTCACATGAAGCCAAGTGAATAGAAGTTGTCTAACTGCTTTGCAAAATTTCCTTCTGCTTTGTTCAGAAATTAGTCTTCTTTTTTACTACTGGGAAACACAGTTCTTCAGCAGAACACTCTTCAGTCTTCTCCAGTGTGATATTAGGATCGGACACTCTAGAGTTGTTGTCTTTGTCTGTCGTTGTTGTCCTGTGGGGTCGTGCTGGTGAGAGGATGAATGGGGACCCAAGACTCAAGACACTGATTCTTGGTCGAGGGATGAAGCTTCTTTTTATTGCATTTAAGGTTTCTTCTTCGTCGTCTTCCTCCTCTTCCTCCTCCTCTCCTTCTCCTTCTCCTTCTCCTTCTCCTTCTCCTTCTCCTTCTCATTCTCCTTCTTCTTCTTCATCATAGAGGATAGGAGGGCAAAAGGGAACAAGTTGCAAAGGGATAGGTGGGTTCACTATGACCTGGTTCGAGGTGATTTGGCTAGCTATGTGGTAGGGCTGTTTATGATTGGAAACTATCCCTGTATGTATTGCTATCAGGAGACTGGTGCTGGGGACCATAGGATCTGATGACTCAGTTGTCACTCTACCAACAGCTTTTCAGATAATTTTGTTGTTCTTGCTATTTTGTCCTCTCAACATGTCTTGGCTGAGTTTGGGCTTTAAAGTTAAAACTATTTAACATGCTTTAAGGACATGTAGAGAGCAACTATGTGAAAATATATCATGAACCCTCCACCCTGACCCTGCGTAGAGTCTTACCCACTTTCATGCCCTGAGAATTATTCAGTTTCCAACTAAATAGACTGAAGTTCTGCTCAAATAAGATGTTTACTTGGTTATAAACTATCAAGTCAATAAATAATGCCAGTATAATTAATTAAAATGTATTGAGTCACTATATCTAAAGCATGAAATTAATTTCCCTGATTGTTTCCAATGACAATCTTATTGTAAATATAAAAATTTCCTGAAGTATAAATATGCATTGCACATGAAAACTGGCTCCTAACAAAGATAATCCAAGAGTTTTTCCACAGAGGAAAACGAAGTTATCTAGGATGAAGTCAGACTGATTCAGACAGCTGATTGGTCATTGGAAAGATACCAACAGTTGGAAAAGAGTTTTCAGGCTAGTGTATTGGATGCTCTGGGTCCTGTGAAGTATGCATGATCCCAGAGATGTCAGAAAAGAGTAGATGCTGCCACAGTGAAGGAGTCTCATGGATGCTTTTCATGCCATCGACTTGTAGTGCTGGCCAAAGTGGTTTCCCTCTGATGTTGGCCTTGTCATCATACTTTCTGCAATTTAGCCTCATCCTAAAAGGTGATTATTTTTTCTTAGATCCTACAGGATAGTTTTGCTGGATATAATAATAAGATTCATGGTTATTTTAGGGCTCAGAAATGCATCACTTCATGACCTTCTGGCCGTTCAAGTTTCTGCTGAGGAATCTTCAGATTTGCCATTGGTTTTGCTCTGTAAGTTACTTGAGCTCAGTCTCTCATGCCTTTCTCTGTTCTTTCCTTGTTCTGTACTCTCAACAGTTGGACTCTAACATGTTCTTTTCTGCTCATGCCTGGTCATGGCTCCTGCACCTCGATGTCCAGAGCTATCTTAAACTGTGGGCATTTTTCTGCTATTATTTCACTGAATAACTTTCACATGCTTATATCTTACAGCTCTCCTTTTTACTCAGAATTCATAATTCTGGTGTTTTCCTCACACCTCAGTGCTCCTCACTGTTTTGTTCACAACCTGAACATGGGTCACCAGTCTTGTCTTTTCACTGTGCAGTGCTACCTTTTGCTCGGTGCAGTCTCCCCAGGAGGCAGCCCTTACAATGAGTTTGTAGTTTGTCTTACTTATGTGTTCGTTTCTAAGATTCCTTTGTTCTTTGTTACAAGCTCAATCTATTTGTTAGAATGAAAGCTCTTGCACATATTGCATTGCCTCTTTTTCTGGCTATTTATATTCTCTTGGAGGTCAATGATCATTTTACAAGTCAGTCATTTTAACTCCATGTTGAGGGCTCCGTGTTCAGTTACTGAGAGTCACTGTGAGTTATGAACTCTTCATATTTGCATTCAGCTACTGAGAGTTATGAACATTTGCAGGAGCCATGCTCCTTTGTTTTTCATATTTTTGTGCATCTGTCCTGAGGTTTGGATACCCAAGAAGATGGGTGTCTTTTCCTTTTTATATGTCTTTTCCAGTGACCAACTTTCCTTGGGAGCCTCAGTCTGTAGAACTGTGCTGCAAGGTAAAGAAGTTAGAGCATCGATGACATGGAGGCAAAGCAGACGTTGAAATACAGGGGGAAAAAAAAACTGATTAAAACCAACAACTATTCTACTTGAACAGAAAGGAGAAAAGGTAATACAGAACAATTGATAGATTAAAAATTAACAGTAAAGTATAATGAGGTAATGATGATACAGAAATAGAGAAGAAAAATGCAAGAACTAAGAGTTTAAAAACATAAGGAGAAGAAACTAAATAAAACAGTACAGTTATAGGCAGCTGAGTTGTAGAGAAATTGCAGAGATGGATCCTCGGAGAATTAGTGCCAAGCATGAAGGCATTGGGCTATGGTGGGGCTGACTCTACCAAAGGTCAGGCCTTCCTGTGGGTTAGGCAGCAACTTGACATTGCACTGTGACTGTGCAGTGGCATCCAGGGAGGCATCAGTCTCCCAGGTGAGTGACTGGAGCATCCGGGCCCAAACCCTCCTATGAGTGCCTTGTTCTTTCCGTGTGCTCTCACTGTGTGACCCACTCCCTGCTGGATAAGTAGCTGGACTGTCATCTCATAGTTGGCCTGTAGTTTGGCCCACACTGTGGCTTTGCTGTATAAATTACCGCTGACAAAGGGCCTCGGTGGTTCCCACTTCTGGGACAGAAACCTCCAGCCCCTCAAATCATATCTCTCAATGAGTCATTCCTACTCTTAATATTCACTCTTCCTTTTGATTCACTTTCTGATTCCAGGGACACAAATCTGGCACACCTGACAGCGAACAAGTTGAGACCTATATTTCTCTCTTATCAATAAGACATAAAATGTTCAATTACAGAACAAAATAAAAAACTCAATAAAATTAAGAGAAACATAGCAAAGAATAAAACAAACAAAACGGAAAAACAATAAAATGAGCTTCCAAATTTCTGGTAAGTTTTCTTCCCATGACCCTGCATACCACTGGAGTCAAGTGTCAAGATCACCCTGGGCCTGTCTCACTTCCTCTGCCCGCCAACCCCCCCCCCAGCTGTGCTATAGGAACAGTGAAGCCATCCCCAGCTAGCATCCAGCAAATGGTCCAGCGAGGAGCCTGTGTTCCCTGGAAGGCTCTCACTTGTCAGGGAGCTGCCCACTGCTCAGGGCTGTGCTCCCCACACAGGGATCCCAATTGTGACTGCTCTCTGAGCCTCAGAGCAGCTCAGGCTGGACCATAAGCCCCCTCAGTGTGTCTTGGGGTCACAGAACCACGAAGCACAGTGGATGTTTCCTCCAAAGCTGCTGCCTCATGAAAGAAGTTACTTTTAGGCCACATCCCAGGGATACAACGTGGGATGACTACAGATGTCCCCTGTATGTCCACTGTGTGCCTATCACTCAGGTGCCAGTATCTCCAGCCACCCTTGGGCATGTAGAGTTTGGTCAATGTCACATTCTTCAAAGAATGTTTGGTGTCCTTTATAAATGTTCTGGAACACATTTTACACTACTTTGTGTTAATCTCTCCATTTGGTAAATTTCTGTTTTTATACCGAGATGAATTAGAATCAATGAAAGAGAAAGAATCCATGATGCCAAAGAAGGTGGTACTTATTCCTGGATTGAAAGCCAATGTGTTAAAGGAGCTTATTTCCCTATGGAAGTTGTGCCACAGGTTATGTATAAGTTCTGGATTGGTTAATATTGAACACTACAAACCAATTTCTACCAAAAGCAATATCACCCAGATACCTTATTCCAGAAGGACTTTTAAAATGCAGAAGTGATTATTATTTAGCAAATTCAGTGGCTCTCAGTGTTTTAGGCTGATGGAAGTCCCTTCCCATCTCTGAAATAAAAACAATCCCTTCAAAAGAGAGAGAACACTTGGATTTGCAAAGGAGCTACCAGGATCAGTTTCCAAAATAGCAAACTGAAGTTCCCGGGCGCCCATTGTTAGACAAACATATACACCACAGCCTTTCATTACCATATTGTATCACTACATAACTTGTAGAGTAAAACACAAACCACCACCAGCAAGCTCATTCTTATAATAGCCAGGTTCTAATAATCATTCAGTTAAGAAGTTTCCACAAAGCATGCGTTAAACAGAAAAGCTGAGAGCTCATCCATGAAAGCTCTCGTTGAACTATCCTCACAGTTCAGAGGTACCTGCTCATGTTGCAGCACCTGTTAAAGTTCATGCTACACTGCAGGCACTAACGCCTCTGGTATAGTCCACACCCCTAAACAGCGGACTGGGACCCTCAGTCTCTGGCCACAGTGGTGTCTTCAATTCATTGCTATGCCTCAAAGGAAAATGAGCACATTGCAGGAGAGAAAGTTGGCAAGAGCTAATCAAACACCCAGCTTTAATTTTGCTCCTCAGTGTCCAATTGGAGCCCTGCATGTCATGACCTGGGCATGTCACACTGTCATGGGGGTTCAGCGCACCATTGGTCTGAACAGCACATCACCCGCAGGGAGGAGTGCCCTGGGACGTGCCATGCCAAACCATGCTGCTTTGGAGATGATTTCCATTCATTTCTAGCCATTAACAAAAGAAGACTAAAATGGCACCTTCCCACTGCACAGATCAGATGAGGTCAGGTATATGCAGTGCTGTATGGTCATAGACAGAAGCACAAACCAAAGGCACCCTCGCTGCTCACCTCCAGGACACACCCCGGAGGCAGCAACACACAACTCCACACACATGCTCACTCTTTTAAAGAAGCAAATATCTCTCCACAGTTAAAGAATGAAATCCCATGTTTGTAGAGATAAATAACAGCTTTTTAGCTCATTGTCTCCAAGGCAGCTGACTCTCCGGAGGAAGCTGCTCTAGCTGTGTCCCGAGAGGCACCTCCGAGGGCTGTGTGAGGAGTCTCCCTACGTCCAGCTGTCGCGATGCCCGCACCCGCTCAGCTAGAGGGAAACGTGCTTTGGCCTTTAGTAACTTTGAACATGACTCCTAGAGACAGCACTTCTGAAGGCAAATACCACGGTCCTGTGCTGAATGATAGCAGTCTCTTCTATCTTGAAGAGTGGGTCGGGCTTGGAGTCCCGGCACCACCTCACAGTGTGCCCACAGCCACAGCGGTTGGTACAGGCACAGAGCGAGCACTGTTCATTGCTGTTCGTGTCCCACTGATCTGCACAGACTGAGCGCAGTCAAACAGCAACACCACAGCTCTGGGAGGCGCCAGTACCGGGTCACTCTTCTCTTTCAACCCGAGTGGCTCATAAAACACACAGACAATTAGCACATCACACAGGACCGGGTCCCCCTCCCTGAAGGCAGGAGGCTCTGGTGACCGCATAGATTTCTCAGGAGTTGGTAAACTCGAAGCGTAGGACTGTACGGAAATTAAACCACACTCTGCATTCTGGGCCTTTTAAAGCTCATGGGAAATGTGGATGGTTACTTAGATGTAAAATGAAGAATATCCAACAAAGACAATATAAAAGCTAATTCACACTCATGTCTTCTCATTTCTAGAAGCTTTTAAATGAAATAAATTATTCTCTTTCTGTCATGAAGATGTTCCCCCAGGTGTCCCTTCCTCCTCCTGTTGGTGCACCAGCAGCATGTGGAGATGCCTCAGAAGGGAAATGCCAGTGGGTATATTGGAAGCTGCAGTTGATTTTGGTGTAAAATTTTCTTCTGTGTACTTTCATTATGGTTAAGGATACAACAGGCTTGGCATGGGTTGTGAATTCACTCACACCATTCACTCCAGGTACGTTGGTGCATGTCTGAAATCCTAACATCTTGGAAGGCTAAAGCAGGGGGATCTCCATATGGAGCCCAGCCCAAACAATTTAACTTCCTTAACAAGACCATGTCTCACAGATTAAATGTGCAAAAAAGGGGTGGGGATATTGTACCCATGCTGTGACTTTTCCCCAGGCAAAGAGTCTCAGTGGCCCCTGCTCTGGACCCTCCAGAAACTGAGGCGCTATTCTTCTGAGGATTCCTAATAAAACTCTACCCATGTCTTTCTTGGGGTCATGACTTACTCCTTAATGTTGTGAGATCAGAAACTGCATATATGACATCACACAGGTCAGGAATTAATGGCAGAGTAAATCCAGGCAGAGGCATGTATTTGTTTCCTATTTTTCTTGGATTTGGAGTATTTTTGCATTCTATGGAATGTGCTATTTTAATGTTTTATTTAAAAAGTATTTTTTTAAGTGGCTCTTTCTCCATGAAAGTCTACATCCTTGTAGGTTTTGACTTGAATTTCATAATCAGTGAAATTTCCAGCTTGGATCATTCATGCTACTGGAGAGGTATGCTGAGGTCCACAGACAGCTGGATAAGCAGACTTGCAGAGGACAATAGGAAGGCCTGGCCATTACAAAAGCCAGGGACAAGCAGGCAGCCACCAGGGAATAGGATCTGGCTGTTTGGAACCTGGTGATGTACATTTTTGTCATGAGTACCAAGTAATGGCTACACAGACTCCACCAAGGTCACCAGGGGGATCTGAGAGCAGGGAGGCATTTGCCCACTTGAGGAGATGCCCAAGGACCCCACAGAGGGCAACTCCAGGCCTCCTGATAGGGCCTTTTATCTCTCAGCAGGAAAGCAATATGTCTTCACAAAAAAGATGACAGAGGCACTGGGACACCTCAGGGTTCATGTCTGTATGTCCTCGGACACGACAGGAAAGGGGTATAGAAGTGGAGAAGATGGAGGTGGGAGAAAGGGAGAGGAAGGGGAAGTAAAAGAATTAAACTGAATTGTGTGCATGTGCAAACTTCCCAGTATGAGCATAATCATGTGCTATGAACACATGATAATAAAAATGTTAAGAGAGTAAGAAAAACAATAAATTAAAACCAGATTCCATTTGTTAATTAAAGATGGTGTGAGCAAGGAATTCATAGAGATTGTCTTTGGCCAGCCATCTTTATCACCTCCCCAGCAAACTCCCCAGGGACAGAGATGGGCATGTGGGTACATTGAGCAGAAGCACCGGCTTTGTTAGAAAGTGGGGAGCAGAGCCTGGGTCCAGGACCCACACACCAAGCAAGAGAGTCCCCTATCTCCATGCAGGGCCAGACCCTGCTTCTATGGTGCACAAGGGCAAAGTGCTCTCTGTGGTGTGTTAGTTCTGTCACTACCCAGTTCATGTTCATTACAAAGACTAAGATTTTTAAATGTGAGAACATGGAGAAAAGGCACAGGGACTGACATTACAGAATTTCTGTCTTGTCTTCTTTGGATTAATTCTTCATCTATTCACAGAGCCAGGATGCTCATGCTGTGGTTATTTTAAATTACGTTCAATCTTGTACTTAGATTGCTTTTTAACATTACTTAGTAAAGTCAGCTTTATTAAAATATAATTGATAGATGTTAATTACATCAAGGAAAAACACATCCTTTGATGAATCTCTGATGTCTACCCGGGAAGTTACACCGTAGACAAGATAGGAGGCATCTCCCCACCCTTAAAAGATACCTTGAGCCCTTCTGTCTACCTCACTTCTGACACCCAAAGGGCTGCTTTATGTCACCAGTTCTTAACTTTCCTCTTCTAATATTGTCTAAGTGAAACACATTGTTTGTAGATTTTCACTGGTCCCCACCAGTGGGAAACCTATTCTGAGGTTGGTCCCCACCGTCACAGGAATCGGCAGTTCTCCTACAAGAGCACGTTTCTCCATCCACTTACTGGCTCATAAACATCTTATTATGCACAGTTTGGGGATATCACGAATAAGTATTTGTACATAAATATAAACATGAAGTTTTTGTTTTACATAGACAAATTTATGGAAGTGAAAAGCAAGGGCAGTGGTAAATGCATGGCACACTTTTTAAAGGCTGCTGAGTTGTTCCAGAGCAGCATATTGGTCATCAACCTTCTCAGCCACAGTGCGTGACGCTCACACTCCCACACCCTTCAAGGGCGGGCATCGCTGATCTTAAACTTGTGCTATTGTAACAGATGTGTGCTGGCATTTTGGTGGTTTCAATCCACATCTTTGTAATGTCTCGGTGAGCATATTTGATGTGCTTATTAGCCATGTATATGTCTTTGTACAATGTCTACTCCAATTTGTGTCCATTTATTTAAACTGGCTGTCTTTGCATATTACAAGCATTTTACATATCAGCTCTTGGACAGATACATTCATTGTAAATATTTATCCTACTCTTTGTTCATTTTTCTGCTAAAAAACAAATGTTTCTAATTTTGATTAAGTTTAATTTGTCAGTGTTCCTTTTACAATTGATATACCTTTTACACCTCCTTCCCCCCCCAAAAAAATATTTTCAAATAGAGTAATAGAGATTTTTCTCCTAATTTTTCTGTTAGAAAAATTATAATTTTCCATTTGAGTCAAGGTCCCTTTTTGTATTAATTTGTTCTGCCACCATTTTGTGGAAAGGTCATTCCCTCCTCCACAATCTGCCAATCCTGACCAAAAACCAGTTGTCCAATTTTGAGGTCCCTTTGTTTCATTAACAATCTGCTTCCTTACTCTCTGTGTCTGCACTTAAATCAGTGCACTGTTTTTTTCTGGCATATTGAAGTTTTTACCAGTCTTGAAGTCAAGGTATTGACATCTTTTATTTATTTTTGTTTATTAACATTCTGGCCACTTGAGGCCTCTTGTGTTTCCATATCAACTTAAGAGTCCACTATAATTTCTACAAAAGCTTGTTTGTATTTTCTTTGTGAGTGCCTGAATCTACAATGCATTTGCCCTCTGTTTATAAATACTCCGTTGATCTCAGTGGAGGTGTTTTCACTTCTTTCATGAAATTCACCCTTTTAAACTGAGTGAGGTTTTGATGCCTGCATCAACAGAACTATTCATTAACTATGTTTTCTAATTATTTGATGTCAGAACATTGCTCTTGAATTTTTCTCTTGAGACCTTGGTAAATTTACTTATTAATTCTAGATGCCATACTATAATCTACCTAAGTGGCATTGACACCTGACAGAACAGATCTTTATTTCAAATATACATGACCTTCTATCGGCCAGTTTTCCCAGTCTCTTTTCTGTTCCTTAGTGGATGAAGAAATTTTAAATATTACGAGATACCACCAAGCCAGCTCAGTGGCTGCCATCAGCTTCTGTACCTAACAAGCCCAAGTCCCTCCCCGTGCCAAGAGCCATCTAGAAAACAGGAAAATGATGAGAAGTTGGTGCTCACCACGTGTCTGCACCTCACACGCTAACACCTTGCTCAGGAACATTGCACGCTTCAGAACAAGGAAGGATCATCCACTAGGCGCCAAGCAAAGCTTTCACAACCAGGATAAAGGAGACTCGCTCCGTTGTATGTGTGTATTATGTGTGTTTGCCAGAACTCAATAACACAGCATTGGAACTTTCCAGCTAGGACTTTGAAACCTATTTTTTTTTTCCTAAGAAGAAACCTGAGGGAATTTGAAAACATTGCTTTTCAAAGATGTTATGATTATTTCACAAAGCTGTCAAATTCTGCATTTCAACTCTGCTGGTGGGAAGGACACATGTCTCTGATTACTCATCCGTGCCTATCATAAAGTGCTCATGGTGTCATAGGCTAAAACTAGATTATAGTGCCCAGGAACTTTCCAACAGCAAGTAAATCACAAAACATGGTTTAGAGGTGTTTTTCACACAAAGATTTTGACAGATTTGGGATTTTTAAATTATAAACTGAGAATAAAAAACTAATTCCAATTTAATTTCATTAGTCTGCATAATCTCAAATTTTTAAAAGAGGATATACATTTCTGAATAAGAAAAAAAATACTTATATTTAAATGTAACACCATTTTTTACTAACATTATTTCCTATGATATTAAGTGACAAAGTTCATGTTTGGTTAAAGATAAATATATGTTTGCAGAGATTTACAAAAATGAATTCACTGTAGAAATTAGCTTTAAAGATAGATTACTTTTGTGTTTTAACCTATTGTGTACAAACGGCAATAGTTTTCATTATTAAAACTGTAGCCATGAGCACAATGTGGTTTGGACCAAGAAACTTATAGCTCCTTGTCCTTCTTGGACACGTGTGTGACTTGTTTTCTGAGGAGACGTGGCTGTGTGAGTGGCCCTTGCCTGCTGCTCTGGAGCTGCGGTTTGCCTCCTCCTTCTTGACCGAGTCCTGGGAAAGCCGTGCTGTCAGAGTTCACCGTCCCTGCAGCAGCTGCCTTCTGCTCCTTTGAGGGACAAAGAGCCTCAGGATTCTAAGTAATGGCAATGCTGGACTAACGCTCGGACTGCACACCATGCAAACCCAGGGCCCATTTGTGGGGTTGGGTCTAATTTAACATCAAAATGGCTCTGTGAGAGACAGACCACAGGGAATGGAGTGCGACTGACCAAAGAATGCCAAAATAAACCACTCCTCCTTAGTTTGGGAGCAGTCATCTTGCCATTAAAGTGAGAGTGTTAGAGTATGGAGTTGGTCCCCAGGCAGCTGGGTCCTCTGCACACCTCAGTGCGGGCTGTGTCTTAGGCCCCACTGCTCTTTGGAGGAGGAGGACCACTGTGGTTGTGTGTCCTGGGTTCTACACACAGGTGACCTCTGCTCACTCTTAATGGCACCTCCAGCCTGGCCTCTCTCTTCTGCCTAAATTCCTAAGAGTTCAATAGAGAGGGAGAATTTTGAGACAATTTTTCAATCTGGGACCTACTAAAAAGAAAATCACATTCAATAGCAGCCAAGTGTCATGTTAGTTTTTGAGGACAATACACCCTTCCCTTTTGGAAAACGTGGGATTATCTGATAACCCCACCCCATCCTGATGCTGCAGGGATGAATTGTACAGGGCCCATGAGGTTCTGCCTGTTGTGTGGACTACAGCAACATGGCTCTGCTCTTCTGTTGCTTGGAAGCATGTTCGAACTTGAGAAACATGCAGCAAAATCTCATTTTCTGGACTAGATGGTGCTCAAAATTTTCTTGAGAACAAAAATTAGTAATATAAGGTGAATCATGTCATTAAAAACCCCATTATGCAAAAGCCACATGCAAGACTGTGCCAAGTTTTTCTGACCTAGAAAAGGACTTCAAGGTTATCTTTCGGGACTCAGAGAATCGGTTTCCTTTCCTACCTTTGAAGGTGGCTTTGAGAGAACTGCATGAGCCCTAGCTCCAGGAGCAATCTACAAAGACAGCAGAAAACTTTTACGTGTTAAAAATCATAGAGAGTCATGATTAAAAGATCATCAGGGTCATGCACTGGCAGGTAGGTATTTAGAACTTACAACCGATTCATGAGTGCTACTGAAGCAGTGACACACGGGGACTTCTCCCTCTCTTCTCTGTTTCTTTAGGTCATGGGCAAACTTCTCAAGATTTGTTCATTATCGAGATCTACATGCAAAAACACAAACCCTTTGAGTATAAGTACACAGAAGCATCATGGCCTTGATAAGACTTCCAAGCTATAAGATGGTATTTCTACATTTTTGTCCAAAATATGCAAAATAAGTATTTGCTAATACAGTCATCAGAGATGGAAACTGGCAAGCTATTTCTTTGCAAAATCCAAATAATGACAAAATCTCAGCTTGTTAGTGAGACTTTTCCAAATACACTCACCCAGTGTCCTTGTTGACTAATAAATTTACACACAGGTCCTGCTGAGGGAGATTGTTCCACACAGTTGCATGAATAGATAACAGCTCCAACCAGTACAGATTCATTTTTGTTGGAAAATACATTTTTATTTATTCTACCATAATTATACTTATAAAGGGAGTGAAAGCTCCCTCATTGTGCATAAGGACTACTTCGATGATGTTTATAGTTTGCATAGAAGGGTTAGAGTGCACATTGAGAATGAAGTTCATATGTAAGCAGGTATTTCTAAGCCTCAGTCTCCACTATGATCTATCCTGGCTTTGGAGACAGCACTTGGAAATTTTTCTTCTCTCCCTGAAGCACACGGCCAAGGTTTCAGCTGTCTCCTTCTGGACACACCTGCTCCCGATCATGACACAGACTGCTTTTGTGGAATAATATGTTGAGATCCCTTCTGAGGTCAGACTGTTCACTCTCCCCATGCTGTGAGCTCAGCTCCACACCAGCCCTTCCTTTTGGCCCTTCCTTTTCCTTTCCTCCCTCTGGTGTGTCCTGTAGCTCCGCCTTCCACCTTGCTCAGCCTCTGGATGCTGCCCTTCTCCTTCTCCACTGTCTTCTGGTCAGAGGGCTGCATCTTCTCTTGAGTCCAGTCCTGCTCATGCCAGTGATGAGGCTGCAGCCGGCTCTTCTCACCTCCCGGCCTGTGTGGGAGCTTTGTGGCAGGGACTTTCTCCCAGACTGTTCTCCACAAAGCCCTCACCTCAGGGACACCCACACCCTCTGCACCCTCCCTCCCTATGTTTCCATTCTTCTCCCAGAAAACCCTGCTCTGCACAACTTCCTGCCAATCACATGACGTGATGTAAGTCACAGGAAAAAAGAATGAGCACATTTCCAATGCTTTCAACTTCTTGCTAAACCTGAAGCCTGTTCCAGATTCTATATTTACTTTCCCTTTTTCCATCCTGAGATTTCTACTTCTTGTATTTGGAAACTGTGCCTAGTATAGAGTAGACCATTGATTGTCTCTCAAATTGATCCTAAATAAATCATGCTGAATTTTCAATAATTTGAGCAGATGTGAGTACAGGGTCATCTCTGAGACAGCTCCTCCTCAAAGTCCAGTGGCATTTCCAACACCTGCAAAGCATGAGAGCTGGAAGGAAAATGAAGGTGACGGGCCTCCCCACCCTAAGATTCTCATGACTTTGCCTTTGTGTGGAAAAATACCCTTAAAGAGAGAAGGTGAGCCACCGAAGAGGCTGGTAGGTGAGACGCTGTACCACTGCAGAGCGGAATGCTGCTTCCACCCACAGCATACATGTAGCCAACATGAGAAGCAAGTCTGCAGAGCAGGGACAAGGTCATCTCCACCCGTGAGCCCACCAGAGGTGGAGGTCAAGTCTGTGCAAGTCTGTGCCAACCGCACATGGTCATTCCCCAGCCCCTTCCTCTCTCTTTGCCATGCTCAGTCTGTCTCTCAAGCCTGGCAGACAGGCTCATGTATTTGAAAGTACCATTCCTGAGGGCCATGCAGCAGTGCCTGACCCACCAACGGAGAGACAGAGGCACCGGCCACATCTCCAGACAGCACGTATGTGCAGCATAGCGACATTCATTTCCTCGTATATTGGATTTCAATGCTGGGCTGTGTGACTGTTGTTTTAGTGCTTTATCTAAAGATCCACCTCGAATGTAATGGAGTCAGTGTGTAAAGAGATAATGGAGCCTGTGTGACGCAGATGGTTTATTAAATCTCTGTTACCCGGGGCAGTTCAGTCTGATCACAGGCATCTCTGTGAGATATAAGGAAACGCAGCAGCCTAGAAGTAACAGGAGGAGCTGCACACAGGCCAAGTGCCGGCTTTCAAGCCTGCCCTGCCCTCCCCAGCAATTTCACCACCTGTGCAGACTGGTCTATCAGAGCAGGACCGGTGCCACCCCAGGTTCTCCGTCCTGAGCACGAATGACACTGTCACACCGGGCACCAGGGCGCATTGTAAGATCACATTTCCTGCAGGCTGAAGATGGCGCTGGGAGGAGCCCTGTAGATTATCTTTATTTACTTAGTATAATTTTCAGTAAGAATGTCCTGTTGGAAGAGATAATTTTTGAGTTAATTTTATTTTTTATTTAATTTTTTGAGACAGGGTCTCGCTTTATAGTTCAGGCTGGCCCTGAGCTCACTATGTAGCCCAGGCAAGCCTTGAACTCAGCAATCCTCCTGCCTCCGCCTCCAAAGTGCTGGGATTGTAGGAGTGAGCCACCATGCTCAGTTGATGTAGGTTAATTTTAAAAGTACTTACAAACAGTATTATTTAGTGCTCTGTGAGCTGAGGTTAAAAAGCTATGTTCAGCCACAGTTTCGATTTTTTAAAATTGTATTCTTTATTGGTACAATTTACATACATCTCACAATCACACATAACATTGGGGAATTTGTACCAATATATGACACAAGTCAGTTCTCATGTTTACCTGTATCCCCACCCACCCACATCTCCCCACCCCCTATATACATGCTGTTTTATTTTCTTTCAGAATCATATTTATTCCTTCCCCTCATTACATCCCCACACCAAATTTCCCTTGGAAATTTCCCGTTCTACAAAGACCTTCATACTTTCTAGAGCTCATTTGCATCTACAGGTGCTCATATCAATGAGAAGATCTGGTATTTACCTATCTGTGATCTATTGATTTCACTCATTAGCGTATCCTCCAGGTATATCCATTTGCATGGAAATGGAACCCACAGGCAGGCAGAGAGAAACCTAAATACGCGCACTGAGGACATCACCAGTGACAGGCATCTTGTTTTCAGAGGAGTGACAGGCAGACAAGCGGGCACCTGGTGCCCCTAATGACAGAGCCAGCGCTTCTCATTCATCTCCAGTATGGAAACCAGCTTCCAGGAGCCAGTACTGCTCACTGTGAGCCCGGACGATGGGTCTCAGTTTCCTCTGCCAGACACGCAATCTCTCTCTGTGCATCCAAACTGTTAGTTCCTGGGTACAAGGAAACTTGTGAAGCCAAAGAAAATGAGGGACCAGAGCCAGAATGCTCTCCAGTGGTCAGTGGTGATAAGTGGGAGCTGCGCCCGTGTCCTCCACACCCGGCCTCTTCACAAGAGCATCCAGAGGAGACCGGGGGTGTTTCCTCCCTGTGGAGATGGTTCGGTGCCTGGGTTTCCTTGGGCAGCAGCCTCGGGTGAGGGCTTGAGGGTCTGGGACGTACCTGGCACGGTCTGGAGCTGGATGGGAGCCACTCCCCCGCGGTGCTTCCCAGCCCCACATGGCCTCCTCACCTCCTCCTGCCAGGCCCTGCCCAGCAGCCCAGGGACGATGCACCCAGCACCTGCTCTGCGCTCTGTAGCATGGACAGAGAACACCCCAACCCGAGAAGCAGTCTGACAACCTGGAACGGAACACGGTTTGCCAGAGTCTTGACCCACATTAGGGGTTTAGTGCATAAATGCAGAGCTGTGATCATGATCAGCCCAGGCAGAAGGTCCCACAGCTCCTCCATTGGGCGCCCCAGCCTTGCAGGGAAGAGCTCGGCCCACATTCACCGTTCTCCATCCTGGCTTCGACCCAGCTGATCCACGCCTTCCACAGCCCAGGGTGGTGTGGGCGACTCCCCCACTGGCCCTGCTGGCCAGCCCAGGGCGAAGGAGGGTTAAATACTAACCAGACACGGAGTCAGCTCACAGGTGGGTGGAGGAGCCCGAGCCCGCAGCTCACCTGGCTTCTATGCATCAAACACAGGCACACGTAATCCAGGTGACTCAAGGTCCCTCTGATCTCCAGTACCCACTGACACATTCTCCAGGAAACAACTTCGCCTCAGCTGTCTTAACTTGTCCCTAACACACCATCAGCCTCGAGTGCAGCCTTTCTCCACAGTGCTCCCAGGGGAGACTCCCGGGCCTCGATCCTCCTCCGGCCCCGGCTTGGGGCTCCCGAGTGTGATGTGTTACAGCAGGTCAGAGCGACAGTCCCCCCACCGGGAGGACTGGGGGACTCCAAGGTTCATGACTGTTGATGTCAAGTTTCCTCTTGTGCTTATCGTTGCAATGTTAGATTTAGCATTAAATAGTGTGGCTTATAAACTCAACCAATGAGTTATCTTTAAAGCGGATATACATCTGAGCAGAAAGTAGGTGTGACTAACAATTTGGATGATGCCAAGAATTAATCAAACTTCTGGTTTGTCAGTTCCCTGTCTTTCTACCGATCCTTGTCCCCTAGTATTTGTGTTTCCATATGTGTCAGGAATAGGTGAGTCGTCAACACACCAGTGTTGCATCTGGTGTTTAGACAGATAGCCGATTCCCTGCAGCTCTTTGCTAAGAGCCAGGAATGTTTCTTGTGCAGGTCAGCACCGAGGTCATCTGATTTCTCCACCCTACTTTTCCAGTTCTGTCTGCCAGCTGTTTATGTCCATCCTGGCATTTGTTTGTCCCTGCACCCTGGAAAGACTCTTTGATACCCTCCTTCCATGGCCACTGATGCAAACTCCACTTCTAGGTGATCGGAAACACATGGCTGGGCTTAGCAGTGCTCCCCACAGTGCCCCAGGACATGGTCCTCAGCTTGGTGCTGTGGGAGACTCCCCTGGGGCAGGTCCTGCCAGGGGAGAGAGGCCCTGCCATCTCAGCCTTCTATCTCCAGGTAGCCATGAAGAGAGCAATTTCCGGAACCCCCAGGACCCAGATGCACTCCTTGTATCAGCCCCAAAAGCTGTGTGGCCAGCTGAGCTGGACTGGCACTTCCAGAACCTGGCCATACAAGCCAAAACAGAGTTGATGAGAGGAGCCCAGAGACCCGACGAGTGCTGGGAAGAGAGAAAACAACAGGTTCCTTTTAATTTGAGGCAGAGAAAACTGATACTCAGAGAGAATGGATATTTTTGAAATAGAGAAACTGAAGTTCATGAAGCATCCTAGACACAGAGTCCAAACTGTACCATGCAACCCCAGGGCAGGGGGCAGTTCTGAGCTGAGCATGCTTGAGCCCCAGAAGCCAGTGCCAAGCCAGCTCTGGGAGGAGGAGGCCCAGGCTTGGCCTCTCCGCTCATCCACAGCACCAACCCCAGTAGTCCCTTGAAGCATTTTCACTAAGGCAACAGCCGGCTCAGACCAGCCCATCATCAGGAGCCTCATCAGAAGTTCTTTGATTCATTTCAAATACTGTCAAATGTGACCTGGTTGTTCAAACCACAGGATTTTAATTGCCAGCAACCAATTTGAAATAGAAAAATATCATGAAGGGGAAAAGCCAAGAGAAAGTCATGAGAACACAGCCAGGAAACACACAGAAACAAGGATCTATAAAGGCACTTAGAAGTGTCCCAGCTTTCCATCTGCGGACTCCAATGACAGGCACACGTCACCCTCGCACAAGCCTCTGCCTCTTGATTTCATCTGCAGACGAGTGACCAGGGCTTTTGGTGTCTGGGAGATTTGAAGGCATCAAGCCTCACAGAGGTTCCTAGTTCTAGGGCAGGAAGCCAAAGAGGCAGAATTAGATCGTCAGCCCATTGTGGCAAAAGCATTACAGCCAGAGGAAGACAACGATCCAAAGAGAAGTCAGTGGGAACAGCAGGGCTGGGCAGTACACACGAGGGGCCATGGTAGTTGCCACTGTCCCCCTCCTCATCCGTGGCCCCATCTTCCGTGGAGCGGGGACAAAGGCTGACACTGGAACTTTAGGCTCCACTCACAGAACATGCATCCTGGGCCCTGTGGTGCAGGTGCTCTGGACCCACCTGTAACAGGAGGGCCGGGCGGGAAGGGAGAAGCAAGTGGCAGGAGGTGTGAAGGTTCTCTCTGTCTGCTGCTGAGACCTCGCTGGAATCCTCCCAGATTAAGGGGGTAGGATGGAGAGTGGGACCCGAGGGTTTGCCCAGGAGGGAAGCCTGATAGGCACATGTGTGGTCAGCATGCAAGGTGGCCACCTGCCTGGGGTTCCAGAGCTCCGACAGGAGGAAGTCCATTCCATGCTCCCTCCAAGGGCTGGGGCTCTGCTCAATGACCTGGAGCCCCGGGAGCTGGGGCAGGTGGGGCGCTCAGCTGCAGGCCCAGGGGCAGGGAGGGCGGAGAGATCCTTGGCCTACGGGCTGCCGCAGAGAACTGGGGAGTTCAGCTGTCCCAGCCCAAAGGGTAACATCCTTATTATTATGTATTATGTGCATAATCCATATATCACCGAGTCAGAATTCTTAAGTTTTGATGTGCAGATCTGGATATATGTTTCTTCTGGAAGTTGGAAGTTTCTCCTGGTTCACCAACTGTAAGTTTCTGAAGTTATAAAGTGGAAGAGAGCAGGATTATTATAAAGTACTGAAAGCAATACATTTAGCACTAAAAATATTCATCTTCTGAAGGCAGTTCTGTTCCTCTTAGATGTCTTGACTGTCATCGCTTCATAACTAACCCACAGAGTTTCACATCGCATCGCTGAACATATGTACAGGGTTTGCTGCAGGGACCATGAGTTGTCCCGACTTAGGGGGTGATAAATAATTTCAGTTTGTTCTCACATGAATCTCCCAGCATGTGGGCAGTCCCACGACATGCATATGCAGCAGCTAGTTGGATGATTAACTCCAAAAGCGTCTAAAATTGTTTCCCTGAAATGGAATAATGCCATTTGAGCACCAATAACTTCAAAGTACAGATATGCAGTGCCTGTAGTTTTATAACTGAAGTTTAGTTGATTATACAAATAAGATCTCACATTATATATGTATAGATGGGAAAATGACTAAGGTGAAAGGAAAAAAATTAAGTGTTCCAAAAGCAAGTTATTCTTAAGTGACACATTTTGATTTTGTTTTTCATCTCTAGACTACTTCAATCCCAGACTATGAATATTGAACAATTATAATCATAATTATTTAGAAATTAGGATTCAAAGAAAGTTTACCTGAGTTATTGACCATAGAGTTTATTGCTGACTTAAAAGAATTAGAATGAACTTTCAGAGGGTACATTTTTAAGAGACATATACAGTCTTGAATTCTATACATTTTTTTTTTTGCTTTTTAAACAGGTAAAATAGCATGCTCTGAGAAATTTAATATCACAGAAGGGCTAACCATGAATAATTTCTTTCTTAACAATCTTCACAAAAACACAACATATAAAGTGTCACTTAAATATTCCAGTCACTATAATAGTACCATAAGGTCAAGGCTAAATAAAGTAATCCCTTATATCTTTATTGTATTCATGATTTTCATGGGGTGTGCAGGTGGTTTCATTGATGACATCAACTTTGGGGGCAACACTCACATTATCATGTAACAGTAAAAACCAAACATTCTTTTAAAGGAGTTTTATTAGGTACTGGATTCTATCAAACACATTTTTACTGCTAAAGAAATATTGTCATTCTTTTATAAATTATTGTGAATTATTTTAACAGGTTTCCAAATACATCAATTTTATCCTGCTGGATATTTTAATGTCACATTTTAAACATTTGGATTATTAATCATAAGTGATAATGGTATCTAATTTTGGAAATTAAGATACATTCTTCAGAACATATAGAGGTACGTGTAAGAGGAATTTTCCTTAGCAAAATAAACTATAGTGCACTGTGTAGAACATAAATCTACACAATATTTTCCTTGTTTATGACAACCAGACCCTTTCGCATAAGGAAGTAGATGTGGCCGCCACACAGTAGGCAAGCTCAGCAGCACTTCCAGGAGTTGCTGAACATAGAAGCGTACATTTGAGAACTAAATACCAGTAAAGGGAATTTGAGACTTTTATGAAAAGACAGATCCTGGCTGGGGCTGGATTCAGCAGTAAAGCTGCATCAGGCAACCCCAGCACTACCACCACCAACAAAAAATCAAATCATTTGACAAGAGAAATAACTTTGCTGCTGAATAGCCAATGAATGTATTCACCCACAGAACCTGATGGAGGATAACATATTACAGAGACAGAAAGTAGGTGGAAATATGTGTGCACACGTCTGTGAGTGTGCATGCATGAAACATTTAGAAGAATTTAAACACACCCAGCAACTGCTATGCTTCTTCCATAAAAATCCCTGATAGAGTGTGTCATGATTATTAGTCAAAGTTACAACATTCACTGTACAGACTTCTGTGTTTTCCACTGAGGGCTTGAAAGTCAACTCCCTACACATAAAACTTGAAGAAATACAAACAAACTAGAAGTCATCAGCTCTTCTTGAACCCATGAGAAGAAAAATGCACAGGGCAAACCTCTGCCCCTTGACCTGGAGAGGGAGGAGGGTGCATGCAGAGAATTGCAGCTTATACTGTGCAAGCCAAGGGGAAAGAGCATCTCCCTGGAGCTGGGAAACCAGAATTAGTGTTGATGAGCTGCTGAAGGCATAGGATGCAGACTCCAGCTGGGGACAGGGGCTGGGGGGTGGTAGTGAGAGTAAACTCCAGGAGCCAGACTGGTCCTCAGTGGAAAGAAGACATAAAAGGCCCATGGAATTTCTGCTTCAGGAGTGGGAAAGAAAAAGTAAGAGTTGGCACCAGGGTATTCTGTTCTCAGCAAGGCTTGCCCTCAGGCTTGTCCTAAGCCTGTAGGTGCTTCCAATTTAAATAATGCTCTGCTCTTCAATAGCAAGGGTCTTGTACAATAATGGAGAACACAGGTGAAAAGGCTCTGTGTCCCAGAAAAAAAATAAAGTCTGCAGAGGAACCAAAGACACAGTAAGTAAATCTAACCCTGACACCAACAGCTACAGAAAATAACAAATACAGCCCACTAGCTAGACAGATCCCTGTAACACCTCATAGTTAAGGCCAACAACACAGTTTTCCTGTACTGAGTTTATGATATGCTGCTTCCAACCAAAAGTTACAAAGTGCACTATGAGACAAACAAGCATAATGAAGAAAAATAAAATAGAACAAGAGTTATTATATGTGTCAGAAACATTGGAATTATCAAAATGGGATTTTAAAAGGATGCTTTTGGTATCAGTTCAAATAAAAAGTATATAACAAGAAGCATAGAGAAACAAGTCAGTGAAAAGTTGAAAACTCTAGAAAACATTAACAAATAAATTCTAGAGACTGAAACATTGAAGCCAAAACGAAGATTGCCTCTGATGAATACTTGAGTAGACTAGTGGAGACAAGCGAATGGCAGGTAAGATTAGAGATTTCAATAGAAACATCTGAACCTGGAAGATAAGGGAACAGTGACAGGAACAGTGATAAGGAAAACAGGTCCAGTCTCCCATCAAAGAAATACAGATGGACCCAAAGGAGAGGAAGTAAAAGACAATATATTTTAAAAGGATTAATAATGGAGAATCTCCCAAATTCTGATAACTACAAACTTGAGATTGAAGAAGCTCAGAGAATAAGAGGCAAGATAAATTCTCAAGTTTTCACTACAGTGCGTCATATTTGAATTTCAGAAAAACAGAAAAAGAGGAAAATATTTTTAAAAGCCAAGGAAATTTAACACTTGTATATAAACTACAATGCAATTTTATTACATGTGTCTTCAAAAAGTGTATAATCAAGAAGACAGTGAAGAATCTCAACAAATAAGAATTTTTTACTGAGCAAAATCTTGGTAACAGTCAGTGGAGATAGAGACCCTGGCAGACAAAGGCTGGAGGGCAGTGTGCAGTAAAATGATGTTTAAAGTGAGAAATTACAAGCAGCAGGGCTGGGGATTTAGTTCAAGTGGTACCACACCAACCTTGGCTGCACAAGGGCCCAAGTTGAATCCCCAGTACCAGAAAAAAAAAATTACAAGCAGAATACAAACAAAAGCAACCTTCAACCAATATTGCATGCCTGCCAGAAGTGTTTTCCTCTTCCACAAATGTGGCATAAATGAGATCTTAACAAGAAAAACAAGAGCAATAGGAATTTTCTATCCGTAGATCCACCCTAAAATCAATGATAGTGAGCGTCACTTAGAGTGAAAGGCAAGAGACCAGACGTTAACTCAGAGTTGGGGAAGATGTAAGATCTCTGTGAAAAGTAAATGTTGGGACAAAAACAAGAAGGAACATCATTGTATTTGAGGTTTATAAGGCTAATTTGTCACATATAGAAGTTCATAGAAGATGTATTAAAAGGTGATCATAAAGCTCTAGTTTTTAGACAATGTACAAAAATGGAGTGTTACATTAGAAACATAAAAGGGAGAGATGGCATGTTTCAGGAGGTGTTTTCTGTGTGATTGAAAGGTACATCAATTCGAATTAGTTTTATTTTGAAGTTGTTATGAACCAATCCCTTAAATAATCATTCAAATATAGAATATTGGCAGCAAAATCAGAAGAGAATAAAAATACATCACGATCAGGCCCAGGGGTGTAGCGCAGTGATGCTGTTGTCCGCCTCACAAGTCCAAGTCCTGAATTTGATCCCTGGTTCCACAAAAAGGAACAAGGAGACAAATGACAATTTTTTCAAATAATACTACAAAAATGAGCAAAGCACGGAAGGTAGGAAGGAAGGAAATGGGGAAGGGTGTCTGCAAGACAGAGAACACAAGTAGGAAAATACTGCCAGAGTTCTTCCTCATCAGCAGGCACTCTAAGACAAGTGCACTGAGCGCCCTATGTGCAGAGCAGCACGAGGCCGAGGGAAGGTCTTGTGCTAGGCACAGCAGTCGCCCTAGAGCCAAGGACCATGTCGGCTAGACAAAGGCCCCCTGTGTGACAGTCACCAAAGAGTTTGCGGGGACCGCTCTACCGTGCACCGTGGACTCTGTGTCCATGCCAGTCTCCAGAGGCACAAACATCGTGTCTAGTGAATAAAGGGTCCATTCATTAAACCTACTCAACAATTTTAAGTGGATGCAAAGAATTGGACCCCCAGATATGCAAAGCAGACCTGACAGATATAAAGGGAGAGATGACAGTCCTAGACCGGTGACTCAAAATGTCAACATGCCAACTTAAACATGAGAAGAACAGCCTCACATATGACCAATAAAATTAGTGGACCACAGGGCACCAGAGCCCTGAGCATACTGTTCTACCCGGCCCCACAGAAAGACATGTTCCGATACGGCACATAGGACACTGCCCATGTTAGGTCGTGACACAGCCTTGATGACTTTGAAATGGAACTGAGTAAGTGAAATCACATGCAATGTCCTTTCTCATCAGAATAGAATGGAAATTAGGTTATACAGTAATAAGAGAAGTTGTAAAATCCACATATCTACAGGTATGGAACAACAGCTTCGATTTAACTGATGTGTTAAAAAAAATACACCAAGAAGCTTAGAAAATACTTTGAAAGAAAGCAAAATTTGTAGGATGTAATAAATCAATGCTAAGAGGAAACTTAAAGCTATAAATGCATATATTTAAACACAAGTGCATATCAAGCCACTAGTCGAACTTTCATCTTCGAAGACAAGGTCAAGAAGAGGGGATTGAGCACAAACTCAGCAGAAGCAAAGAAATGGGAAGTGATGAGGATTTGGGGGAGTTGAGATTTAAATTTAAAACTAGCAGATTCAAGAATGAGACTGAGAAGTCTGTGAAGAGTCAGTTTGCTCCTGTCCTTCGCAGACTGCAGGCTCTGGGTCTGCACGTGAGGCCTAAGCAACTCCACCCGCTGAGGGCAGAAGCAGAGGGGGAGGGGCGGGAGCAGGAGGGAAGGACATGAAGGGACGAAACGCAGAGTGCAACTCCACAGAGAACACAGTCACCATCCCGCGCCAGACGCAGGTCCTAGTGAACTAACTCTGAACAACTGAGAATAAAACAAAAGGCTGTGTCGCCTCCTTTGATGTTCTAAGCTCAGACCCTGGACCCAATATACAGCCAGTGATGTAAGATTAGGTAACTGTTTAATCCAACCATATTGGATTAAAAACACTTTTTATAAATACACCAAAGGAAAATGTGAGCTGTAAGACCCAATTAACAGTGTTTCCCTATGACCTGCTTCAGTGTGACAGTCTTTTAAACTGCAAATCGGGGCTGAGTTTCATCTAATTAAAACATTTTCTCACTATGTAGCACGTTGATGTTTTGATGTTTCTCCCTGGGGTTTGTATAGTTCTGATAAAAGGAAAAACGTCATTTTCACGCCAACAGCTAGATCTTTGAGGAGGGCAGAGAGCCCACAGCAGGTGACCATGAATCCAGTAAAGCCACTGTGCAGAGCTGCTCAAATACTTGCCACGAGCCCACACTCGGCCTTCCCTGAGTCCCTGAGTTGTGCAGGTCTCCCAGGACCCAGGGCTCTGCGCTTGGGTATTTGTCATGCACTGGAAACTTCAAAGCAAGAAGCTGGAATAACGGCGCTCATCATGGTAGATATTTTTCATTTCTTCAGTTGCTATATGGTTGTGAAAATTTTCACTTACTCTATTTTTCTGTATTTTGGGTGGTTTTTTTTTTATAAGAAACTACAAAACTTGCATCTCCAGGCAGCTTAAAGTGAACCATATTCACAATTTCATAGCAAGTTTGTGATCACTTATGATGAGAAGCATTATTGGCAAGAAATCATCAAAGTCTCCTGCTAGTTAAGAATGTCAGAAGATGAAATCAGAAGGCCTTTTGCGATCCTAGATTCACAAGCCAAGAAAGCAGATGTGAGCACTGGAGCCCATGGCACTTGCCAAGACAGCAGGACATGCAGGAGTCTCTGACCAACCTGTGGCCCCATCAATAAGCTGTAGGTAGAAGACAGAGCCTGCACAGCTGACCTCGGCAGGGCGCAGGTGCTGCCTGAGTAGGGCTCTGTGTGAAACTCCCACCGCTGCCAAACTGCAGGTAGCAAGGATGCCTAATAATTACTGTTTCCCATTTAATATTTGTGTATTCACTCTCAGGTTTTCTTCAAGTCTTCTTGGCTTTGGACTTTGGAAGTAATTTTCCAATCTTTAAACTTTCTATGTTTCTTTCTTCTTTTAATCATATACAGATAGTTCCATTTCCTTAGATTCTAGGTCCATGTTGGTCTTCTCTGTGAGGCCCCAAATGCCTCATGTCCTGAGACTTCTTCACAGATACACGATTTCAGTGTACACGATACAGTGATTTCAGTGCCAGATACATTTCTTTCTCCTGTTTTCCATCTAGACAGAGCTGTCATTTATATCCGGCACTAAAGTGATCTTCCTTAACTCCAAAACCAAGAGACGTGATGGCATTCTCGGGGGACTGTACTGTGGTCATTTCTCCTCAGAATCAACACTTCCTTCTCTACACTCTGCACTGAGGGTGTGGAGCGCACTGCCATTTAGTCATTCCATCATTTTTTATACAGGAATGTGCTTTCTTTTGCCAAAATTCCAACGCTTTTAACTACACTTCATACAAACATTTTCTATGATGTTTACTTTACCCTGGTGATTTGCTGCACTCTCTAAAAATATTCTAAATCTTCTTATCAATTCCTATTGTATGTTTGCAAAGCTTCTTTGACTCTTGTGTGACTTGGTTTCTCTACTCGTTCGTGCGTTGCCTCCCTGATCTGAGTGTATCATCACCCCGGAAGTTCACCTCCCCCAGCCCGATCTCAGGAAGGCAAATCGTGCCGCTTTCTGATCCATTCATTGTTTGTCCACTTTCTCAACATGCAACGCACCCGGACGCTGAGACCCTCTGCCAGTGACTGTGTCTGACCTGTCTGCTGAGTGGCCCGAACTTCTCCTTGGCCCCATGGACACATAGCCCCTTCCACGGGGAAGGTCTGGCACTGGCAGCCACATGTCGCCTTCCTGTGCTGGCTTACGTCCCTGCCAGCTCCTCCACTTTCCACATGCACCTCTCAGGAAACTCGAGGGTCTTCCCATCTGTTCCTTCTGGGCTCAGGACAGCTGACAGCGCTGTGGTGGACACTGCGGACCGGAGACTCACGCTGCCTCCTCCCCTGTCCTTCCTCGGGAGAAAACTCCGACCTCCACAGTAGCAGGAAGTTGTCCCTGGTGAGACTCAACCTCAAACTCCCCAGAGATGTCCAGATCTGCAGCAGCACAAGTCCCTTGTGGAAGGAAGAGATGTGTGCGTGTGTGGCCGCCGTATGTCCTCCTGTGTGCGGCAGGCTATCTCCAGGTTGTTTCCCACTCCTCGGGGGAGGTAAACATCATGGAAATAGCTGTCACACTGTGCTCTTCAGGAAATGATGACAGGAGAAGCCCGTGCATGTTTATCACAGAGCGATGCCCTTTTGCTTACACTTCTGGCTGCCCTTCCATGACTTCCTGCATGCAGGAGGCCAGACGTAACTCCCCATGCACCTGCAGATGAGGCCGCTCCGAGGGAGAGAACCTACTGCTGAGGACATGTTTTGTCTTTGTGATACTGCAAGTTTTGAGGCAGAAGGCGTGAAGGCTGCTGAGGGACAGGAATTAGACAGTAAACGGAAGTTTATGTGTCCAGGGGTTTTAAGAAAACATCCATCATCCCTCACAAATCACCCCTATTGTACCAGAAGAAAACTGCCTCAGTGAGGCCTCAGCCTGGACCACCATGATGTGCTCATCATGAGCACGTCAGCAGAGCTTCGGCCCACCCTGCTCACACGGTCACCAGCACCGCTGCCTGCGCTGTGCAAGGCAGACGCCTTCACCACCCAGAGGCTCACACACATGTGAGGTTGAGGGTCTTCATTTTTCTCCATGCTCCTTCATTGACTCATTTTGCCCACATTTAACTAGAGAATAAATTCAATCCTGGAAGGCTCACTGAGTTTCCTGAGGGCTTTGCAATGGTAGAATCATACTTCCCACTCAGGTCTGACTCACACACGAATCACAGCTGCTGCCAGAGTGGCTTCTATCTTCTGTCCCTGTCACACACGATGATATCACTTGCTGGGCTGTCCCCACAGTGCCCTGGGCCAATAGCAGCCCTGTCTGTAGCTCCTCCCAGTTAAAGATAAGGAGCGTGTCTGCTCAGGTGAGCCTAGGCCTGCAGGACAGGAGCCTCCTCTCTGAGCACCAGCTGCTCCTGTTGGCCAGACAGACTTGGCCCTCTGAGCACGCACCAGTGTCACCACATCCACTGCAGTGACCAGGAACCAGGAACTTGCAAGCATGATTTACCGGAGAAAAGGGGTATCCCCCCCCTTAAAAGAAACACCATCTCTGTTCCTTTAGCTTGTTCTAAACTTCTCTCTAGTTCATGAGCCCCTGTCATTCTGTCTTGCGTAGTGCCGCGTGTGGTGTCAGCAACGCCTGCTCTTGACTTGTATCTCAAGGTCTGCAATCCATGCACACACACAGCTCCCTCCCGCACTGGCCTCCATATTTCCTGCCTCATTCTCAACACGGGAGCAACCGGTCACCTGCAGGCTGGACTCGGTGAGAGCCCGTCACTGTAGAAACCGTGACCTCTGCCTTACTGGTCACTAAACGGGGTGTGAGAAATGAGAGCTTTGAGAAGTTTCAAGCCACTGGTAGGCGAATGTTCTAAAACTAAACCTAAATTTCTCTGTTAGGAAAAATGTATGCTGTTTCCATGTTTCCAAAGCCTCCTGGTGATCACTGAGGGTCCTGCCCTCCAGGATGTCCACTGCGTGTGGCTGCTTCTCAGTCCTGTGAGTACACAGTGCAGGTTCCTTCCTCGGGCCTCTGTCTCGCAGCTGCCCCTGCCCCCAACTGGCCTTTGCAGTCTGTCTCTGCCAGGGTCACCCTAGACTGCTCTAATTGCTTCCTTGATGGCAGCTCACTGCAATTTCTCTGCAGAAATTTTCTCTAGTTATTTCTTTCTCCTTACTCAACTTTATCCATTCTGTGGCCTTCATTACTCGAATTTGTAGATGAAAATAGAAATTTTGCTCTTTAAGCTTGATGGGTCTATCCCACTCTATGCACATAGCCATTTTATTAAGTCAGTATTTTACACAATCTTAGCATCTGCAGTGCATGACAGTCATTACCAGTGTCTGGAAGAGACTGGCCTTGTGTGGTCTGTTTGAAGGCAGCTACTTTAAAATATGCCTCCTCCATCATCCCCGTGGATTTCAGGTTTTGTCCTTACACGCTGCAAGTGCCTGAGCTCTGAAACACCACCATCTTAGTGAGAGACCTTAGCTCTAGGCTGCTCCCCTGATCGCTTGACATATGCCGTCCTCTGCCTCCTTTCTGTCCTGGACCCTCTAAGTTCTTAATGCGTAAAATCCCATAAAACTATAACTTTAATACCAAGAAAGGGCTCCATAGTCCTCATTTCAGGAGCACAAGCCCAAATGCCCTTTCCTGTGCCAAGCTCAGGAGAGATACCTCTAAAGAACACTCATTCCAGAAAGCACATGGGTCTGAATTAGGTCTAGACCTAACCCCTGCCTTAAAATAGTTCTATCACCATTACCCACTTTCTCTTCAAAGAAGATGGCTCCTAAACCATGTCTTTACAACTCAAGTCAAGGCTAGATTTCCCTATCTAATTATTTCCTAACAGTTTTGAGCTTTCTTTTCTGTTTTTACTTGTTCTTTCTCCATACAGGGGCCTAACTGCCCCTCTCCTGTCCTGGCTGAAGCCCTTCATCATAGCTCCATAATTCTTTTCCAGGCTCCTGTCTCCCACCATGTGACAGAACTGTGCTTTACTTTACACCTCACGGATGTGCCAAACAGCTCTCCCTACATTACCCCCATGTGAAGACTTCACAAGTCATTACTTAAAAATGGTGTCTGCGGCAATTTTGGAAACTGTGTGTGTTCCCTTTTTCTGTTAAGCATTTTTCTTGACCTCTCTTGATTAGAGATTGTCTCTTGTAGCTTTCCTCTTTTCTGTAGTATTTTCCTTCTTCCTGTTAAGTTTGTTCTACCCTTCTCGTTTTTCAGTCCACAACCTCACCCCCATTTTCATGCAAAAGCAAAGCCTGTGGGAAAACCCTTGGCTTTACCTATTCAAATCCCTGCAGGATTCCGAAGGCTCTCCTCTCTCAGCGGGTCCCCTTTGTCCTGGTGCGCCTACTCTCCACCCTTCACTCCCTCTTTCTCTTCCCACCTGTCTCACTCTCCAGCCTTCCCAGCTTCCCACATTCCAGCCACAGCCTCTCTGGCCTCTTCTGGAGACGCGCTCAGCTTCTGTCCCTCCCCGGGAGCATCCAGACCGATCTGCAGACCCTGGTGCTGGACATGGTGCCAATGCTTGCTGTTTGGTCTGTGGGATGACAGAGTAAAAACTGAGCAAACACCCCAAAGGGGTGAGGATCAGAAACCATTTTGTTGGAACACAAATCCCAGGATGGTACAGACTCCTTTACTCCTTTAAATGAGTGTAATGGAATCAGTAAATAAGCAGATTTACTAGTAAATTATGTATCCCTTGACAAACGTCTGTATAATCCCCAAAGCTATGGCATCATTTGGGTCAAGCAGTGGTCCTGCCAAATTAGCATTTCATTTAAAAAAAAATAGAAGAAAACACATGCTGGAAACTCCTCTCACATCTGTTTTCCCAGCCCGGCCATTCTGCAGCCCAGGACTCCGTGATGAAGGCGCAGGATGAGGCAGTCCTGTGATAAAGCGTGGTGACGCTGCTCCCTCCCACAGAGATAGGACACTCGGGATTCGCTGCGGAGGGCAAGATGTGCAGGAGAAGAAACATGCACATTCTCTGCGAAATGGTACGCCGATTTTCTAATAGTCATGTTATTTCAATGCTTTATATACTTGAATAGAATTTAAAGATGAAGCAGACATACGGAATCTCAGTTGATGATTGCTCTGAAATGTGCAGCTCTTACCTTCCTGTGCGCCTCACTCTGCTTTCCTTCCCTCTGGGTGCGTTCACCTTTAGGCCTTCCCTGCCCAGTCGTGGCCTCCTTGGCGCTCACCGGGAAGGCCGTCACCGCCACAGTAAATCAGCGGCCCCCAGTGCGAGGACACACGCAGCAGAGCTCAAGACTGTGAAGAAAGACAGGGGGGCGCGGTCTTCTGTCAGGCCTTTGTAAAGCTGCTGTCTGGAAATCTCCCCCGTCTGTGCTCAGGCAGGAGCCTCTGCCCGGAGCCTCTCTTTGCTCGCAGTTCCCAGAAGGACCATGTATTCACCAACATATTCTGTAAAAACCATGCAAACAGGTGGCTACTTCCCTACAGGTTATTAAAACGTTTTCGAAACCACTTCTGTCAGTGCGCTGAAGACTCGTCAGCAAGGAAGTGGTGACTGGGTTTGCTGCGGCACACCCTGTTCCCATTTGCCTCTGCCCCGTCGTGTGTCTGGTGATCCTGATGATACCAACTGATTTTTACACACAGAACTGGACCCTATAAATAAACCTGTGGCCCGAAGTGAACCTTTGTCTATTTTCCATCCACACACTGTGAGTCATCCTTAGTTTTCTCTGTCCTCTCTGTCCACGGGCTCTGAGAAGAGCTCATTTTCCCAGAAGGGTGCTTTCCACTCTAATCATTAGAAAGATGTGAGAATTCATCCAACTCCGCCAGCTTTGAGGCTTAGTTTTAATCACTGCTAATGAAGGTAATGATTTAGGGGGTGGAAAAAATGAGTATTAGAAAGAATGATTAGACTCTTCATGAGTTTCATAACAGATCTCCATGGAAGCTTATTCTATGTCTCTGCTGATCCATTTAATTCCATGTTTGGAAATTATCCCTGAGAATAAAGAGATATTGAAAAAACCCAAACACAATATACATCCAGGCTTTCTTTTAATTTCTTTTTAAAATGAAGCTGTAATACTTTAGTATTATGCCCCCCATTCCAAAACTATGTTAAGCCTGCTGCTGTTAAGGTTAGAAATTGCTAGTATTTAATGCCAGTAGTAGGAGTTCTGAATAATAACAAAGTGTTAATTTTCTAGAGGCCTTGCAAGACATTTAGAAAAACAATAACAGAAGCAAAACTTGCCAGTAGAGCACCCTCAGTACAGACATGGGATGAATTCACTGCAGACCAGATAAATAAGCCCTGATTCCAGAACAGCATGGAGGAGAGAAATCCTTATCGCCCTGTGAGGCCCTTTACAACTCTCTCCTGCTCACAGAT
>PVIC010017633.1:0-32562 GCA_004025085.1 Thryonomys swinderianus
AGGCTGGCCCTGAGCTCACTATGGTGCCCAGGCAAGCCGCCGCGAACTCAGCAATCCTCCTGTCTCTGCCTCCCGAGTGCTGGGATGACAGGCGTGAGCCACCACGCCCAGCATTATATGTGGTAACCGGGGATCGAACTCAGGTCCTTACGCTTGCGAGGCAGGCGCCGGAACCACTGAGCTAACCCTCCGGCCCTCCCAGTCGATTCTTATTTTCTTTATTTTTTTTCTCCCCTCTTACTTTGTCCCCTCTGATTCTGCTTTGCACTCAAACTCTTGTAGTGAACACTGATCACTGCTGGGGAGGTAAAGGTGTCATTTTAGAGAGGAACAACATGTCCTTCCGCTAAAATACGAGGTGACGGAACCTGGGCAGTGAGCTCTCGGGCCTGGGTTCCGCCCTTCCCCCACTGGTGTGATTGATTTACAAAGCTCTACCTCTTTCCATTTCTATTTTGTAATATTTCAATCGTTAATATAGTTTCTTCATGAAAAGGTCCCTCTGGGCTATTTTCCCCACCACTGGCTGGCAGTAGGAATCCTCTAAATCAGTATTACTTTCTGAAAATTTCTGCATGCCATCAACTGCACGTAATGTTTTTGAAATGCAAGCACTGTTCTTTTTAAGCAGATATTTAATTTTCGTGGAATTTCCATTTGACCGTCCCAATTCATGTGTTCCAACATCTGAGTGAAATTGCCCTCTTTGAGTTCTAATGGAATGAATATAGTGAATTAACCTTTTGCCACAAAATACTATTCCAGACAAAAGCCTTCACATGCTTTTGCATCGGTTCTGTGCAGTTATAATAGATTGAGTACTCTTAATTTAATTCACAGTGATGAAAGCAGTTATGAAGAAAAACACATAAACCCCAGGCATCCTTAATGATCCCCTCAAGTGCTGTCTAAGTGTCAGACACTGACTTGGAGCCCAGCTCACCGTTATTTTATTTATTTATTTATGTTAACATTAGTAGTGACATCTCAATAAATCACAAGATACCTACAAATGAAAAAGTCATTTTGAAGAATGCTTAAAATTTTCCATTATAATTGTTCTTAAATTGTGTTCTTAACCTAATGTGCTAGGTAGGTCAAGTAACCCCCAGAAGAGTGAATGGGTTTGTCACAAATATTTCCTTCTTTTTCCTTTGAAATTGAAACTTAGGTATAGGAATAGAAAATTCAAATGTTAAATACTTAATATTTCTTTCATAAAATATAAAAGGTGTTAAGCAATGCTATTGGCCAACTATCAACTGCACACAGCGTGCAAAACCAATCTCATTAAAATAGATACATATGTGTATTTTTCCAAAATTGTATTTAAAATTTAATATTTAAAA
This sequence comes from Thryonomys swinderianus, assembly GCA_004025085.1. Classification (NCBI taxonomy): domain Eukaryota; kingdom Metazoa; phylum Chordata; class Mammalia; order Rodentia; family Thryonomyidae; genus Thryonomys; species Thryonomys swinderianus. Next base: position 1,350 of record PVIC010017633.1, read on the forward strand.
GCCATTAAAATCTGCATCAATTCTTTTTAGAAATATTGTCCTGTACCCCTTCAAGTTGTATTTGTTAATACAATAATTGGAAAGAAAGTTTTAAGTCTACACTAAGTCATTCTTATGACTGGCTTTTAACAGTAATTTCCAATTGGCATATTGTGATTAACATTTTTCCTGTTATTTGTGAAACACTGCAGAGAACCTCATATCTGAAGAAAAAGTCCCTCTCCCTTTCCTTCTTTCTTCCTTTCCTTCTTTCTCTCTCTTCCTTCCTTCTTTCTTTCATTCTTTCTTTTGTTCTCTCTTTTTCTTTGCATATGGAAGGAAAGGCAGTCAGGTTATGTGGTAAAGTTAACCATTCACTATTACAGTGCTCAGTAGTTGGGTTGTATCAGAATCAGCTAGAGAGAGATGGCGGCAGTTCATGTCCCTGGACCCCAACTCCTGCAAGTTCTGGGTTGATACACATGTCGGGGGGGGGGGGCTGCACATGGCTGCTTCTTTCACTTCCGGTGATGCCAACGACATGGCAGGTCTGGAACACACACCTCTAGGTTTTTACTAAGGAGATTGCGGTGGGTAACTGAAACATTAAAAGCAGGCGATCGCAGTGTTTGCTTCTTAAAGACATGGATATGAAAACCAAGGGGCAGGGGGCTGTGTAATCTCGTGCACCAGCTGTGAGAGATGAGGGAAACTGGTATACCACTTCATACTTCAGTATTTGTTATAACAAGAATGATACTGTCTATCAGAAAATTACTCTAACAATAATACTCTAAGATCTTAATGAGAAACATAACACATGAAAGAGATCCCCATAAATCAAAGCTACAACTTTAGTGAATAACAAAATCAAAGAATAAATATCAGATAGGTCTCTGTGTCAACAATTAACTATAATACATATTAACAAATACCCCTCAAAAATGTTTCACTCTTCTGAAAAGGCTTCACATGTACTCTCAGGTGTGCTTTTCCTACTAATCCAAGGCTGGTTAGGGATGACAATTTTTGGGTTATGTTAAAAAATATATTATTAAGAAATTGATTTAAGGGCCGGAGGGTTAGCTCAGTGGTTCTGGCACCTGCCTCGCAAGCGCAAGATCCTGAGTTCGATCCCCGGTGACCACATATAATGCTGGGCGTGGAGACACGCCCACCAACAATCAACACCGCATACCACAGTGCCGGACGTGGTGGCTCACGCCTGTCATCCCAGCACTCGGGAGGCAGAGACAGGAGGATTGCTGAGTTCACGACGGCTTGCCTGGGCACCATAGTGAGCTCAGGGCCAGCCTGAACTACAAAGCGAGACCCTGTCTCAAAAAGCAAAAAAAAAAAAAAAAAAAAAAAAGAAATTGATTTAATTTTATTTTATTTTTTGGGGGGGTCAGGGTCTTGCTTTGTAGTTCAGGCTGGCCTTGAACTCACTATATAGTCCAGACAATCCTCAAACTCACAGCAATTCTCCCGCCTCTGCCTCCCATTATCCTCACGGGATTACAGCCATGAGCCACCACACCCAGCCTTTAATTTTATTCTTACAAGAAGAATATAATTTTGCAATAAAAATTAAATTCAAACAAAAATGACAGTATTTGACTCTAAATGCATACATGTTCCCATTGACATGTATACCATTAGCTTAAACAAATAGTAATAGTCAAGTTAATAAAGACAGAATAATTACAATTGTAATTCTGAGTAGACTAATGTGAAGACTCCAGATTCATTTTTAAATGGAGAAATTTTTCTTGCCTTATTCTATATTCCTCATAGAGTATTAAGGACAGATATATTGCAAAATTTCTCTGATGATATTATTATAGAAATAAACTGAAGCTTTTTCAGTATTTCTTGTTATATTTTTTCAAAAACAAAATATTGAACGACTTACGGTACTCATTCATGATAAAATAGCAAAGGCACGTGCAATGTTAGTCATATAATCTTTGATATTCTTAACCTCTTCATTTCTACTTTATTTAACAATAATAAAATGGTTCTAACCATTTCAAAACAATGTATCAATTATAAGTATTTACATAAAATAAACTTTTGCTGATGGGCTCAGCATAATACAGTGACAGGTATGCAGAAAGCTTTTAATAAATTTTAGTTTTGGTTCAAATGCCTGTAACTTTACTTGATTACCATTGTCTCCATTCCCTTCCTGCAAAGGTCATGCCTCTTTGGAAATTCTAGTTGAGCTTTGGCTCAACTGATATTTGAACAAATTGGTTAATCAACAAATTAGCTTATCTTCTCCAGAGTTCAAATTCCAATATGCATGATATTAAAGTCTTGAATGAGAAAATGTTTTCTTATTTTTGAGACAGGGTCTTGCTTTATAGTTCAGGCTGGCCCTGAGCTCACTATGTAGCCCAGACAAGCCTCGAACTCAGCAATCCTCCTGCCTCTGCCTCCTGAGTGCTGGGATGACAGGCGTGAGCCACCACACCCGGCTTGAATGAGGATATATTTTTAAACATAGAGAAATGAAATTCAAAGAAATGAACAAAGCTTTCATTTGAAGTGTATATTTAAAACTCCCGTCCTGAAATTCAAGTTCCTTTAGGGAAAAAAGTATTTACAAAAACTAGTTAAATGGCTTTTGCTAAGTGCTTAGAAAAAGAAAATAGGTGTGATTTTCCATGTAGGTCCAGCCATTCTATCTTATTTTCCATTTGGTGTTAGCAGCCATTTAGGTTTGATTCTTCACAGTGGCAGAAAACATATTAAATTACTCCTACAGGATCTGTTTGAGTGCTGATATCCTGATGGCCTTTGAAATGCTTGGGCATTTTGCTTGTTAGGGTTTCAGAAGCTGCTTCACTAAATTCCATATTGTTCCTCAGTATAGACACTATTCAGGCAGGGGGTATTTCTTATCTTGTGGGAAGTTTCAGAAAGAAGCAGTTATTGTTATCTTGAGCAGATGAAACGGTTTAACATTGCTCAAAACTTGTCCAAGATTTTGATCTAAATCTTCAGCTAGGCCATTTGAACACATGACTAACACACCGACTAAAGAGAATTTACTTTAAAAGAAATCTTATCATGGAACACAAAATAGATCTGGGGCTATTTGGGTTTCCTCACAGAGGAATAAAAGCACTGGCCACAACGGGACTGTTAAAAATAGGAGTCTAACTGCCTTCCCCCGTGGGCGATGGCCGTTTGCACCCGCTCGTTAGAAACTTGCTGCTCAGTCAGCCGCTGTTCTCCTGCTGCCCCTGTGATACCGCAGCCACTTCCAGCCAAGCCTTCTGAGGCGCTGTGCTCCTTCAGCCTGCGCCATCCTTCCTCTCTGTGTATCTGTTCTTCCTGCCTCTGAGATGCTGGTGCAGAGTCACAGCTCTCTTTCCCCCAAGAGCGAAGGCCCCGCGTCTCTGCTTCTCTTAGCGATTGGAATGGACTGATTCGTAGGCTCCCCTGCTGGGGGTTTAGTGAGCTGTCCGGGGTTCACTCCCTGTGGAAGGAAGGGGAGGGAGGGGCCTGGATGCATTCTCCCAGAACTCCTCGGCTGACAGCATTAGGGCTTGTCCAGCTTGGATGGCCCCTCGGCACTGGCCTGAGCTGGGAGGGACAACCTGATGATTTTGAACCCCACTTGGAGCAGTCAGTGGTTATGGGGTTACTCTGGGTGAAGGGAAGTGACCTCAGGGAAAGCTACACTCTTTACAGCCATGGGAAAGATCACTGTGTCATTCATTTATGAAGAAATAGCTGTGCAGCGTAAAACAGTGTCTACCGCGGACTCCTTGGGTCCAGGGACTGATATTTGTCATCAAGTCTTTTTTTTTTTTTTTTTGGCTTTACATTTTCAAATGTAAATCTGCCCCCGCCCTCCCCATGACTGGGTGCAGCCTCACGTCCGGGGCTCGCAGAAAGGAGTCCCTCTGACGCCTTTGCCCTGTCCTGCCCAAGCTTCCTCACCCACCACCGTGCTCTAAATCAGGAAAAGCGTCCAGGTCCCTGACTAGCTGGTTCCGTCACTTCCCTGAGTCTCCATCGGCACCTGAATAAATCACTGACTCCTCGGTTTATGGTTCAGAAGCGAACACATTATGCATCACATATTTGAACTTTTCTGGGCTGTGGGAGTAAAGTTCTGGAACTTTACTCCTGTGGGAAAACTTTTACAATTTTAACGCATGTCAGGTCAAAAGTTTGGCATTGTCCTGCTGGGTCTTATTTATTCAATGAGTTGTTAAGATATTTAATTTATATGAAAAATACACATGGAAAAAAATCTCTTTTAAAACTTGGCCCTACAAATTTAAAGCTTTCAGAGGTATTACAATGCTCAACTGTCACATTGGAGATCTGCTTATATACTTGCCTTGTCAGAGTGTGGGTTATTTCTTATGTTTAAATTCTTTTTTCCAGTGGTCCCTTGGTTCACAAACACTTCTGTTCGCAAATAACTTGGTGTTGCTTCTCTTCGCACACCCCACATTGGGCGATGAACACAACCACAGCCATCTCCCCCAGAACCATGGTTTGAATTGAGTTCGTGAACCGAGGCACCATGCCACTTCCATTACTCAGCTTCTTCTGTGTCTATAAGTACAAGTATAAATCTAGGTTGGTTTGTTTTTAAGAGTACACTGTGCTGCAGATTTTTAGCTCAGTGGTACAGCGCAGACCTTGCAAGCAAAATGGCCAAATTCGATGTCTGGTACCACAAAAAAAAAAAAAAAAAAAAAAAAAAAAAAAAAAAAAAAAAAAAAGCACACTCTCTCTTCTGCCTGATTTTTGTCCTAATTTTAACACTTCCCTCCACCAAAATTCCAGCTAGTACTTCACCAAGAAAATCTTGTTTGGAATTAAATATTTTCTCTTCTCTGTTCTTGAGGGAAATTGAATATACTCAACAGAGTGTTCTATCACTGTGCTCTGATTGTTAGGAGCTGGGGCTTTGGATCGGCAAACATGTTCTATGGTTTGCTCCTATGTGATTAGTGATAATTTTGTTAAAAATATTAATAAGATCTCATTGGGTGGATCAAAGAGAAAATGGTTGTTTTAAATCATCACATTCTTAGCTGGGTATGGTGGCTCATGCCTGTCATCCCAGCACTCGGAGGAAGAGGCAGGAGGATTGCTGAGTTGGAGGTTCACCTGGTCTACATAGTGAGCTCAGAGCCAGCTGAGACCCTGTCTCAAAAAAAAAAAAAATCATCAGTTCTTCTTAGGAAGGACCAGGAATAAGATGAGAACAGCAAAAAGGAAACTTTGGTTCAGATGAACGTGGTAGCACTTCAGAGAGAAGTAGCCGGACCTGGAGAAGCCAAGATGGGGAATCCCCTGCCTTTTGTTTCCAGTTTTTGCATTCTACATGCAAATTCTTTGCATGGAACTATCTCTACCCTCATGAGCATTCAGTCTGGGATTAGAGGAAATATACATAACTATGGTTAATGTTTTTAAAATCACCTTAAGAGAGTTAAATGCATTCAAGGGGAAAAAAAAACTAGACTGTCAGTTGTGAAAAACTAATTGTAGTTGAAATATTGAAATTTGGTGAGAATACTTGTGATCGCATATGTGTAGCAGCCATTTAATTTAGGATACTGTTAGTTTTAAAGTATCTTGGGTTTGGGAATCAACTCATAATTAAGAAGATTATTTCATTCAGTGTAAGAGAAAGGACACCTGAGACACAGCATCTCAGCACCTTTAAGTAGAGAGGTCAGAATAAAGGCAGGAGAAAAGAGAAAGGACTAACTGGTGCCCACCACTATGGTAACGTGCCTAGGCCGGGCACCCTAACACTATCAGTCTTTCCGCCAAAGGAAAGAACAGCTTGAAATCCAGTGAAAATTTTCAAGGTCGTTAAGGAAAAAAAGAAGTTAGGAACAGAATAGTTTTCATCAATGTCATGTTTTGTGATAATAACTTTTAAAACCAGCACGGGAATAGATTCAGAAATTCAGGGGATACATAAACCACTCCGGAGATTTAGCTAAGTTCTTTTAAAGAAAGAAAGCGCATCATAATCATGAAAATTATTCAATTTTGCTCCTAGGAACAATTGGGCACATATTGAATCAGGAGAAATGCTGAGATGGTTGAACAACAAAACTCCGAATGATCATATTTCTTCATTTTCCATGTTGTTATGGTGATTTGTGTATTCAGAGCTTAACAATGTGAATGGCAGGGAAGATAAGTGATTATGCACCGCTGAACGCCTTTGTAAGAGTTCACTAGGAAGAAATTACTCTTTCAGAATAAATGTATTGTTACTGCTGGAATGATGATAGCTGCGCGTTTGTCCCTCTTCCCTGTTCAGCAAACACCATTCATCTCAAGATGTTGGTGTTCCATCAGGCAGCAGACTCCACGGAGAAACGTACTGTTCTGTAGGCACACAGCTCCTTGGGAGCCTTCCGGTTAGGAATCGATACTATGGAATGACAATGCGGCGTGAGCAGCTGATACTGTTTTCTAGATAAGCATTTTTGAAAACACCGTTGGTTTTACATATGTATTGTTAGGAGTTCACATTGAAGAAAGTAAAAAGAGGAAGGACGTATTTGTAACCCTAGGGAGATATTTCTTTCCCAGAGCATTTATAAAGACAGTTAAGAATAATTTTAAATTCCAGATTATCTAATTGTCAGGCAAAATAGTATAAACCATAACGCACATGATGAAAATGTGGGCATGCCAGGATTTTTTGCTGTCATCAACTCCTGATAAAATGCCACTTTAGAAGCAGAACTTCACAAACATAATGACGGCCTACACTTCTAAATCAGTCCATGCAATGAGGGCTCTGCTCTGTGAAACTTCGAAGAGTATTTTAGCATATTTGATTTAATCTTAGGGAAGTATCCCTCGTATTGTAGCAGAGCCTGAATAGAAATTATAAATGTCAGTGATTGAACTTTCGTGTTCTATTAGTCTCTGCCTACACATGTTTTGGATGCTATTTTACATGGATGCTCATAGCTGTGGTGATGGAAATATTTATTTCCAAATTAATCAACTTGTGACTAGAAACGGCTCTTAGTATGCCAGTCATGCCTGGTTAATGTGGTATAAAAAATGTATGCTATAAGCTACTATTGGCAAGACAAAAAACTACTATCATCTTTAAGGTTACAATTTTATTATTCTAGATGAAAATAAAAAACTGAAATTAAAAACTTATGGAAATGATTAATACATTCTGCCTTCAACCAATACCATTTTTCTGTGCTATAAACCCCTAAATAAGCTAGAACTTGTCAGACAGTCAATCTACTTTGCACTTTAACACATATTATGATCACTTTCAGTTGGTAATTAGACAATACATTATAGATGTCCTTTGGGGCCAGTGTCCTTGCCTGTAAAGGACTAACTATATAAAAGAGTGGTTCTAAAATGTATTTAACTTTGCATTAGTCCATTTCCCGTTGCTAAAACAAGTGACCCGAGGTTGCATGCTTTACTAAAAAGAACGTTTAGTTAAACTTCCTTTTGGAGAAAAGGAGATTTGGAGGCTGCATCTGCAAGATCCGTTGGTGCCATTCACTCAGGGCCTGGCAGCAGTTCTAGTGGCAAGTGGCACCTTGGTGGGAGCATATTTGAAAGTGGTCACCTGATGAGCCAGGAAGCCAGAGAAAACAGGGCTGTATCAGGGTAACTCTTTTGTATCGGTTTTCTTGGGTGAACCAATAAACGTTCTAGGAGAATGACTTCAGTCCTTTCCAAGGGCAGTGTCCCCAATATCCCAGTGTCATGCACAAGGCTCCACCTCTGAAAGGAGCCACCTCTTTTCAGGTTGGCTCAATGAGGATCGAGACCCCAGCACACTGGCCCGGGGGGTGGAGATAAGACCACATCCAAACACAGTGGGATTTAAGGAAAAGGAAAGGAAGGTTCTGTAGGAACCTGTTCCGTAGGAAAAGGAACAGGTGATAAATGGATGGTTGCCTGTTCCTAATAAGAATGAAGCAAACTGGGCTTCATTATTTTTTAATAACTAGTTTTCTAACATTTTCACCATTTTTCTCAGGCAGAATGTAAGTAATCGCTACCAGAATTCCTGCTCCTGCACTTGATTTCCTCTTTTCAGAAATGAATTGTATAAACCGTTTTAAATGTAGCTCAGGGTTATTCTTCATATTTTGAGCACTGCTACTGAAGTTCTGTTAGAAAGTTCTGGTTTCCTTTTTTCCATCTTTAATTTTAAAGATTGGATGAATTCTTAAGTATAATTTTGGGATGGTTATGAGAGCCATTTTTCTCTAACTGTGTACAATTTGAATGTTGTAGTAACAATCATGTGAGAAATAGAAAAACGCAGCAAATTCTGGGAGCGATTTCTGCTAAGTGAGTAACTCATTTCCCATTACCCATGGAGCCGTTTACCTCCAGCCCAAGAATATCAGCAGTGATTGTTTAGCTAGTTGTCTCCACGATATGAGAGATAAAGAAGTACATGATGGAGACTCTGACTCAGAGAAGAGAAAAGACAGTAATGTAAATAAGTATCTGACTATTCAGAATACTACAAGATGGTCATGTATACCTGAATGACAAACATATGAAGTTTTAGAAATAAAAATTACATGGTAATGAGATATTGTTCCGTTTTGACTAGGTGGTTAAAAATATATAAACTTTTGCAACTCCTATATTTAGTAGTAAGTTGGGAAAAGAAAATGTTCTTCAGCTGCTGAAATTTGATACAGTTTAATAAGTGATTTGTCATTGGACAGCAGCATAATTGAAAATGTTCTTTCCCACGTACCCAGCAATTCAACTGAGATAATATAATAATTCAACTGAGAAAGAGGCGCTTATACTGGTAGACTCCTTTTAAGCCATCCTGATTTAGACATCACAACCCACACCTTTTATTGTTGTCTCCATCTTAGAGATGAGGAAATTGAAGTATACGGAAGTTTCCTTAAGGTTGTCTAGCTGTTAATGCTTTGGTCAGCCTGATTAGATAACAGCATGACTCCTACTTGCAAACACATCAGTGGGTGACAAATAAAAAGGACAGTGCCACATACTTCGAATGACTGTGTAAAGTTTTGAAGCAAAATAATATTACAGAAGACATTAATTCATGACACCAATTTTAAAGAGATGGAGAACCCACATAAATAAGAGTGCTAATCTTTGGAGGCAAGATCAAAACATTAGGAAGAGCTTCAGAGTTATTCAATGCTTTATTTTCTAAATAATCTAAAAATACACAGTAAGAAACATATACATGTTAAGCCTGAGAGGTGTCTCATGGTTCATTTTGAATTATTCTTACTTAGCTATGTGCTAGATTATTTCATAACTTTAAAAAGGAAAGTAAAAATAGACTATAACTCAATTTTTCTCCTTTTTAATCATAGAGAGATTTTTTCTGACCACAATCCTTGCTAGTTTTTATAGTTCATACTCAATTACCCATATTTTTAATATATGACATGAAAGTAGCATAGGGAAGAAATGTTTCTCTCTACTCTTCCAAGTTCTTCCAAGTTCAGAACTCTCTTCCAAGTTCCAGACACTTGTGGCAAAAGATAAATTGAAAAGAGAAAAGCAAAGATTACTAACATGTGTGCCTCCTAATGCAATGAGATAATACAATGAGAAATGAATGCATCAAAAGGCTAATGGTTCTACTTTCAAATACTGTGTTCAACTAAGGCAAAGGTGAAAGGATGTTGAGTAGTCAGGAAGAGCATAGTACAGTACTCAAGAGTCAGATTTTTATTTTACTGAGTGTATTGATACACTTTAAAAATACATTATAGCTGGGCGAGGTGGCTCACGCCTGTCATCCCAGCACTCAGGAGGCAGAGACAGGAGGGTTGCTGAGTTCGAGGCTTGCCTGGGCTCCATAGTGAGCTCAGGGCCAGCCTGAACTACAAAGCGAGACCCTATCTCAAAAAATAAAAAAATAAAAAAAATTAAAAAACCACATTATGACCAGGTTTGTTCTGAAGGTTTCAGTCAGTCTGCACTGACAGGTCCTATGGTGTTCATACATCCTTGTCTTCTTGGTTCTGCGAGGAAGAAACTAACACATGAAGATTTGCGTTATGGATGTAAATCCCCGCACGAAGCTTCTCCCTCTTCAGTGTTTCACCTGCCTTCAGTTTCTCTGAAACGGTTGGCCCAAAACAATCCTCGAACCGAAAAATACACTTTGGGATGGCGTATTGTGGACTCCTAAATACCATGGGAAGCTCTGTGTAAACTAAACTTACAAATAGAAAACTTGTGCTGTGTTTAATGTGTTACCTTTCACTGCTTCCTGTCGGCTCCAGTGGTTTCAGTGCAAAATAGCCCTTACACCACAGACAGAACTTGGGCGGATATGTTCTGCTGCTGTCCAGTACAAATAGAAAAACTGAGTAAATGAAGAGCATGATTGTAAGAGAAATCCTTCCTCCTTCACACTGTGTAATTCAATATATCCTTACTAAACTAAGTCCTTCCTATATTTTGAGTATTGAAGTTTATTGTAAGATGGAAAATATCTGAATGTAAAATATCCCAGCACAACTACTCCTTTTCCATTTAAGGAAGAAGTGAAATATTATGCTTTAAAATTTCAGTTGAATCATGGTAACTGAGTTTAATGCTAAAATAATAGCTGAGGATATGCTGGTTCAGTCATTTTATTATTCCTCTTCATGTTACTGAACCCAAATCCATCTCTTTCCCACTCAGAAGCCAACAGTGAAGAGGTCCATGTGGATGGGAAGGAAATCAGGGTTATTATAGGACCAGTGCACTGAGAAATGGAGGGAAGTGATTGTTTTCTTTTGTTTGTTTGTTTGTTTTTTTGTTTTTGAGACAGGGTCTGGCTTTGTAGTCCAGGCTGGGCCTGAGCTCACTATGAAGCCCAGGTAAGCTTCAAACTCAACAATCCTGCCTCTGCTCCCGAGTGCTGGGATCACAGGCTTGAGCCACCACGCTTGGCATTTGTGGTGTGTGGTACTGATTGCTGGTGGGCATGAGTCACACACCTGGTACTGTTGTATGTGGTTACCAGGGATGGAACCAGGGAGCCTGTGCTTGCTAGGCAGGCAACAGAACCACTGAGCTAAATCGCCAGCCTGAGAAGTGATTGTATAGAGATGTCACACAAAACATAAAGTTAAAATGTTGGGCGTGGTGGTTCACACCTGTAGTCCTAGCACTTGGGAGGCAGAGGCAGGAGGATTGCTGAATTGCAGGCTTACCTGGGCTACATAGTGAGCTCAGCACCAGCCTGAACTACAAAGTGAGACCCTGTCTCAAAAACAAAAACAAAACATAAAGTTAAGGATAAAGACATGGCAGAGTGATGCTCTGCCTGCCTGGCAAGTGCAAGGTCCTGAGTTCAGTCCCTGGTGCCAGAAAGAATCAATCAATCAATCAATAAACATTAGTTAAAATTGTACTTTTAAGAAAACTTTTAGCTTCAGAGCATAAAATTTATTCAAGCCTTTTTCCCTTTGAGGAAACACAATCTTAAAAATTTCTAAGACATTTAAAGACACTAGGCCAGGTAAGAAGGTCTTTTCACCCAGATTTAGAACAGTCCTTTGTGTAAGATAGGCCTCCCCCCGTAGAAAGGGCCATTGACTTTAGTCTGTTAACTAAATCCCTTTTCCTATAACTTTCCACCCCCAAAACTTCATAAATATACAGAGCTCCAAACCAGGACAGGCTTGTTTCTCTTGAGAAAACCACTTTTTCATTTTGAGTCTGTACCTTTGAAATTCTGCCTAACTAACCTAGCTATGCCTCTCATGGACACGTCCCGAAAATCCTTTTTCTGGGCGGGAAGTCAGTGAACTTACACGCTACCCCATGACCGGCTGAGCTGGGCTTTCCCGTCTCCGCTCCGGAGACTCCCTGGCCCTGTCCGGTAAGGAACCGAACCTCTGCGCAAGCAAAGCTAAGGCAACTCGGCCGCACAAAAGGCTGTGGTAGAGACGGAGGCCCTGGTGAGAGCCACGGGCGCGGAGACGTCTGTCTTCCTCTCCTAGGACGTCTGTCTGCATTGCTTCCGGACAACTCCCCAACCCCCACGGGCTTCCTGAGACTAGTTCCTGTAATTCTTTAGACAAACGCTACTTCGGGGCAAGTTAAGCGGTGGAGACATGTATGTGATGTGTGTTAATTAACTCGCCAAACTGAAGAAAAGTGGAGTTACATTCTGATGGTGTGAGGTCATACGATGCCGTGGGTTCCATAAATCTAAACGATTTAGGAGTTAACATCTTAGGAAGGTGCCCCGGCTTTGAGGGGAGGGAGCCCAAGCGTATCTTGCAAAGGAGAAGCCAGTGCTCCACTTGCAAGGCTTTTCTCCATAAAATGGGACGATTTATCACAGAATACAGACATTTTACAAATATAAGAAAGATGTTTGTTTTCTGGGGTCTCCTATAAAATGGAAAGAATGGCTCAGTTAGCTATAATTAATGTGATGAAGCGAATGAAATTCAGTAAGGTAAGTAATAACATAAATTTGAATTTCATAAATATTGGATATCTGAAAATATTAGGGCACATTTAATTTCGATTTTCTAGTTTAAGTATCTGATGAACTATTTTCAGTCATGTTGGTAAAGGAGAAAAATCATGCTCAGTGCTCACTGAGTACATTTCATAAAATACTTTTTTTTATTTTCAAAGGCCTTAGTCATAAGAAAGTATGCTAAAATAAAATAAATACACTTCTCTCCCCATCAATAATTGAAACAAAAGCTGAAGTTCTAATGAAAGAAAATAATTACAGTTTCAACTCCCTGCTTCTTATTAAAATTAATTAATATTTCAAGTTTTATTAAATATTTATAGAGAACATAACCAACCTAGTATTACTCACTAAGATAACATCTAATTTTGGTATTCCCACCTTTTAAATAGACATAATTATTCAACTGTTAACTTTCTGTAATCCACTCCTACTGAGGATCTATTCGAAAGTATTCTAAACATTTATTCATATTAACAATAAGAAAAGAATTGGACTTGTTAATCCTGGTTATAGCATAAAGCAAGTGATTCACTCAAGTAAGGAGCAGAAAATAATGAGGACCAGTTGATTCTAAGTATTCTAACTAATATACAATGCGAAATGAGCTATACATTTTATAGTCTTTATTTGAATGTAATTAGAGAAACATGCTACTATGATGATTTCTTTTTAAATTCATTCATTCATTCATTTATTTTTGCAGTACCAGGGATCAAACTTGGGCCCTTGTTCATCCAAGGTTGGTGTGGTACCACTTGAGCTAAATCCCCAGCCCTACTCTTCATTCTTTTTTTTTTTTTTTTTTTGTCACAGGGTCTTGCTTTGTAGTTCAGCCTGGCTCTGAGCTCACTATGTAGCCCAGGCAATCCTCCTGTCTCTGCCTCCCGAGTGCTGGGATAACAGGTGTGAGCCACCACGCCCGGCACTTACTCATCATTCTTTTAATTCACTGAATTTATTGTTGGTATCTGTAAAGTTTTGTTCGGTTTGGTTTGGTTGGTTTTCTAACAGTAGCAGAGGCTAGGAGAGGAAACAGGCTCTACAGAAAAATTGGGCAGATTAAAAGTAGGAAAAGTAGCTCATCCTACATTTTTACACCATGAGAATGGACCATCATGCAAGAGTGAACACAGTGGCTACTGTAGTGTTTTAAAGCTAAAGTTGTTATACTCTGAATGAATCATAATAAAACTATTAAATCTATTTCTTCCTATTCACCTTAGATTCATTGATTTGGGCCCCACAAATTAGGGTGACAAAGGACAACTTAATAAAAGAAAACCTTACACCCCATATGTCTACCTTCAGCAGTTCAAAAGAGTTGTTAGAATTCAAAAGCATACATAGCATCTTAGCAAATGGCAGTATTTTTATACATCAGTGAGAAGACAAGAAGAACTTCAAGCTTCTAAGAGCTGAAAATTATGAGGAGGTAACACTATGAGAAAAGTGGTGATAGGTAAGGGCTTCTTATTTAGCTTAGTCATGACTTTCTCTGTGCTTTCGTATCTTAATAATAGGGCTGTTGCCTTCTTTACATGGGAATGTAGCCAAAGCAAACAGAAAGGGATAGACTTTCGCAGGGAAACATGACCAGCTCTGCAGTAGATGAGGGAGAGAACAAAGGTCCTGTAGAAACAGCTCCGTACAAAATACATAAACCTAAGATGGTTCCTCATAAAGTCAAAGTATGAAATCATGGACAAAAAGGGAGTAAATTAGGAAAGCATTTATTAAAAGTAAGAAGAAAAACTAGCCGGGCGTGGTGGCTCACGCCTGTAACCCCAGCCCTCGGGAGGCAGAGACAGGAGGATTGCTGAGTTCGAGGCTTGCCTGGGCACCATAGTGAGCTCAGGACCAGCCTGAACTACAAAGCGAGACCCTGTCTCAAAAAAGAAAAGAAGAAGAAAAACTAATTCCCAGTTGGAAGGAGTCCCAAGCGGGTAGCCACATGAACCCTTTGTCCAGAGAGTTTTATGAATAAGTCAAGCGCAGGAATTTGCTTGAGTTCAGCACACACCCATTCTAGGGGGTTCAGTGACCAAATGGGACTCAGGCTTCCAAGTGCAAAGTCTAAAAGACACCAATTTTAAAAGAAAGTCACTTATTCTGTGTTTCTGAGTTCCTTGAAATGTACATCTAGATATAGGAAGGAGTTGCCCTCCATTTTGCCTGAGGAAATCCAGTCCTGGTCAAAGTTCCAATTTTGCTGCCTATTATTTTAATTCCTCTCAGTCCAGCAGACCCATATGACTGTCCCTTGGTGGCTGCCTGATTGTAAGATAAATAACTAAATCACCTCTTAGGCTGTATTCCTCTCTTTTTCCAATTGCATTCAGCTCAGGATCCTGTGTATGCCTTATTAGTCTCTTGGGGATGGGGGTGACATTCTTGCTATGCAGAATCTTTGCATAGCAAGTGGGGAAAATGTATTCAAATACACCTTGAAAATCTAGATTATATGTGGACAGAACACATACGTATATACAAATGCACATATTGCCACACAGTTTTCCACATCAAGCGTTGCTCCAAGTCTATTTTCCCTAACACCTCATGGAGGACAAATGTGCCTTACTGTTGAATGAGAGGAGTCAACTAGAATGAGGTCAGTGTTGTGATAATGATCAAACAGTTTATCTTCTTCTGCTGATAAAATGCCAACATTTCAAAAATATAATGCCTGAGAAAAGCACTGATTGAAAGATTAGATCATGTAATTTCTAGACAAATTGGTACTTATCCACATGGTATAATTTGGAAAGAGGACAGGCTTTCATTGATAATTAGTCTAATATGTACCCTTATCCTGGCTACAACACTTTGATTTATTTACTTTGAAGTTTTGCTGAATTAATAATTCCCCTTAAAGGGATATCGTTTATGCCCAGTGGACATTCCAAGCTATGTGGGTTTTTTTTGAATTTGCAATTCGATTGAATCAAAGAAAGTATATTGAAATATGGATCACTTCAGATAAAAATAAGGCCTTTTTTTTTTGAGACAGGGTGTCACTTTGTAGTTTAGGCTGGTCCTGAGCTCACCATGTAGCCCAGGCAAGCCTCCTGCCTCTGCCTCCCAAGTGCTGGGATGACAGGCAGGAGCCACCACTCCTGGCATTGTGGTGTGTGGTACTGATTGCTGGTGGGCGTGAGTCACCATGCCCGGTATTGTTGTACGTGGTTTTTGGGATCAAACCAGGAACCTTAAGCTTGCTAGGCAGGCGCTGGAACCACTGAGCTAAATCTCCAGCTCTAAGGCCTTTGTTTAATAGGAGAGTATACTAAAGAATAACCAAGCTCAGCATCTAGTAGAATATTTATCAATCCAGTTCCAATATTAATGAGAACTTCAACTAGAAACAGACTCTCTAAGTGTTTTATGTAGTGTTCAGCAATGAGTTTGTTTTTCTTAAAACTAGACTTGGGGGCATAATTTTCATAGGATTGCTCTAAAATCAATCCAGATTCTCTTTTGAAAACTGCATATTTCTCATAGCTTTCAATAGCTAAAGAAGATATTGACATATTATATGCGTAGCTCTGTCCAGTGGAAAGAAATAGGAATAAAAGTTATATGTGATTTTGAGATGTATATAAATTGTACCAATAAAGAATTCAATTTAAAAAAAAGTACCCCAGAAACAAGAAGCATACCAGGCAACTAGATCATTTCTAATGGATTATGGCTTCTTAGAAGAAATAATGAAATACCAGGGATTTAACTCAGTGGTTGCCTGTGTCACAAGAATAAGGTCCTGAGTTCAATCCTTGGTACAAAAATAAAATTAAAAGGGCCAGAGATTTAGCTCAGTGGTTCTGGCGCCTGCCTCGCAAGCTCAAGGTCCTGAGTTCAATCCCCGGAAACCACATACAATGCTGGGTGTGGTGACTCACGCCCACCAGCAATCAGTACCACATACCACAGTCTCGGGCATGGTGGCTCACGCCTGTAATCCCAGCACTCAAGAGGCAGAGGCAGGAGGATTGCTGAGTTCAAGGCTTGCCTGGGATACATAGTGAGCTCAGGGCCAGGCTGAACTATAAAAGTGAGACCCTGTCTCAAAAAAAAATTAATTAATTAAATAAAAAACAAGAAATAATGAAATGAAAAATGTCAAGGATGTTACAAATTATAATCTGAAACATTAAGGAAGAAATTAAGGAAAAATAGTAATGAAAACATGTCAAAAGTACAGAGTAACTAGTCTAAAGGCAACCCCATTGACCAAATCTACAATAATGTTGAAATCATAACTCCTTGTTTAACAAAAGAATCTCTCAGTTTATACTATTATGAATGAAACCAGTAAAGTAAATAAAGAGAAAGCTTTTTCTTATAGAACAGTGGTAAGCAATCAGTGTAAATGGAATGATAGCTCAGAAAATTACAATATGACAACCAATGTATGAATAATCAATTCTGCCCCCGAAAAATGAAATGGATGAAAGTAATAGATGAAAATTTGGAGGCATGAGTATTTACATATGGATGAAGTATGGATTATTAAAATATCAATATAACCCCTCAAAATAATTATTAATCATGCAGGTAAAATGAGGTTACTTCACAGTTGAGAGGTTGGAAAATTATTCAAGTGAGTATCCAGGAGTGGTACATACTATTTCCATGAACCTTCTGATGTGAATCTTACACTCTGGGATAATCCTGAAAATGCTGGAACCTAAATTTCATCCTGAGGAGTCATAAAACAAACTTAAGTTGATGGGTAGTCTATACAATAACTGCTCTAAGATTTAGAACTGTCAAGCCCATGAGGGGGAAAAAGCAACAACTGATCTTGATTGAAAGAGGTCAAATGATTAATGTCATATGACTCTGAACTGCATCTTTTATAAAAAATGTTAGTGTCATAATTAGTGAACTCTAAGATAAGGGCATTAAGTGGCAGAAATTAGTTTGCACCCATACGGAAGACTATAATGGCTTTCTAGGAGAGTATCCTTATCCATTAAAATTACATATGATATACTTGGAAATGACAGAGCCAATTTCAAATTACTTTTTAACCAAGAAAATGGCAAGCAAGTCT
Source organism: Thryonomys swinderianus (assembly GCA_004025085.1). Classification (NCBI taxonomy): domain Eukaryota; kingdom Metazoa; phylum Chordata; class Mammalia; order Rodentia; family Thryonomyidae; genus Thryonomys; species Thryonomys swinderianus. The sequence continues at coordinate 18,884 of PVIC010017633.1, forward strand.
TGCACAAATACGTAGAAAAGTAATTTAATGTGTTTTCTGAAATATATTATTTATTATCAATTATATGACAGAAATATGACACAGAGTGATTAAAATTGATTTTCTGGTCTTCGCCCTATTTCATTTCGGTCTAAAAAAGATGGAGATGATAGGGACAGAAGGAGTCAGCCACTTTGTAAGTGACTGAGGGAAGTTTTGGGAAGACTTTTCAGTTTTGGTGACTAAGTCTCAAGATAGTCTGATCATAGAGCGATATGAAGGAAACACTGATTCCTCTGCTCTCGAAATGCATATCAAACCTGCACCTTTCTGCTCAATGGTTTCCTCAGTCGGACAGCAACATTTTACTGTGCCCTATTTTCCTCCATTAAGCCTCCATTTCAGGCAGATTCGAACCCCACAGTCAGTCCAAGAATTTTCAATGCTCACATATTTATACTTGGATGCTACCTGTTCTGTCTTCTAAAACTCCTTTTTCTCTCATTTCCTGCTTCCCTTCAGGTTCTAGTTTCGTTTCCTGCTTCTCCTCAGAGCTTTCCCCCAGCCCCTCGCTCCCATCTCCCCACCTGCTCTGTCCACCGAATAGTGCGGCCCACGCCAGACCGCTCGCTGCGTGATCATCACTGCCCGAGAGACAGGATAGGCTCACGTCTTTCTGGTCAGCTCCACCTATACTTTCCAAAGGAATTTGAGGTTCCTGAGATCCAAATATCATCTTACCTTCACCCAGCATCTGTCATGACCAAAGTAATTCACAAGAGAAGGGAACTAGTGCTTGTTCTCCAGGATGCCTTGTTTGTAGGTGAGATGTCGGACTCACGCGAGAGAGGCACACACTAGCGATACGAGTGCATAGCCTCCATTTGTGTGTACAAGAAGCATAATGAATTATGAATGGAAAAAGGCACGTTTGCAGTCTTATGTTGGTAGAATAATTCAACATAGAAACTGTAAAGCTTGATCAGACTAGCATTTAAAAAATCATTTTGCAAACCGGTTCATGTTAACCAGTCTGTATTTCAGATCAGATGGGTTTCCAAGCACAATTCAGACTTGATGAGTATAACACAACAAACCCTTTATCTTCTGGATTTCTAATAGATTAATTTTCCTAATTAATAGATAGACCTATATTTAGTTGTAGGATGTGTCCTAGTTCTCTAAAATTGTATCCAGTATTTTATAATGTATTGGTTTGCTCTACAAGCAAACCTCATTATTCTGTTTTTTGATTCACTGCTGTCATACATTTTATCGGCGACTATGAAAACTTTTACTACCTTATCCACCAATAAACAATAGGTTCACTTTCTAGGTTTAAAGAAAGGCATCGTTATTTAGATGAAGGAAGAAGACCCAGCACAGGCGAAGAAAATTTACGTGAGATCTAATGGTCCAAGTGATCGGTCTTTCTTCTCTGGTTCAACATTATGCTTTGCTGTGAATGGCCAGCCCCTCCCCCACGCTCCTCAGTCCACCGCAAACACAGCCTCCCCAGGCCAACTGGACTGATTTCAAATTGACGCTATTCAGCTCTCCTGCCAGTCTCGGCTGGAAAGAGGTTCATCAGAAATGAGAGGCCTCGGCTCCCAGAAATCAGAAACAGAAGAGAAAGAGGCCTCAGCAATGCCCACTCTCCTGTAATCAGTCCCCAGAGGTCCTCAGTTATTTGTATACAGTGTCCACAGACATATGCTAATGTTCTTCTTAGATGACTGATTCAATTGAAATTACTTACAATTATACAGAATATTAAGATCATTAGTGCCAAATGGAAAAAAAAAGAAAACCTCACCATAAAATGCCATGTAAAAGTTATTAGTAAACACTGAGTTATTAATTCCTAAATCACATCAGTAAATTTGTCCACTTTAATTTTGTTTCATGTATTAAATGTGGGGTTTTCTGTCTCATAGTATTTGCCTTTTAGACAATTGAGAAAATAAAGGGCGAGGGGATGCTGCAGTCAGCTGAGCTTGTCTGATTCATGACAGACTTGGGGTCTAATGAAGGCAGGGGTGATTTTCACACCGAGTGGCGACACACTGTCAGTGCACTCCGGGTCTCTCCCGGAAATTGGGCCTAACAGGGCTGCCGCCCCTGAGAAAACAGGAAGTGCTTAGCACATACTAACACGCCTGTTTTGGAAATTATGTTGTGTTCTTTTGTCTTCAAATCCAACAGATGATTTTTTTTTTTTATTTTGTGGCCAAAAGGCTAGCATCATCCCAAACGGCGGAGTCTATTTTCTTATTTATTACCTCGAAAGCAACTTTTCCTTGTTAACCAAAACTGAAACCATATTCTTACGCTCGAGGGAGTAGTGGTGATGTGAACTCCAGGGCGGGGAGTGGTTGAAGGAGAAGCTTAGTGACGACGAAGTAATAAACTAGGCGTTACTGTTCTGGATTGATTATGCATCTTCTTGATAAAATACACTTGAGTCCCTGCAAGATTGTATCAATTCAGATGCTTCCCCACACATTCCACATGCCTCATCTGTTTGAAAATGGTGTTCTTTTGAATGTAAGGGAGATAAAAATACCAAAAATACGTTCAAGTTCCCAAGCCATCTTCTCCCTTTTTACCACAAGGAAACCTAAATTCTAACTGAAAGACACCTTCCTCACCAGCTTTGCTCGTCAGTCACACCAGGTTCTGCTTCCTGAGAATGTTTCATTTCTTCCAAATGGCAACATATCATCCTGTGGCCAAGTTTCTACTCACCCCGAGCCTTTTAAGTACTTAGGTTATTTTCGTCGTTGCTGGAGGAGTGTGTTCCACCCTTGGGAACACTGGCTATTTGATCATTTTCTCTTTGAGTTCTGGGAGACTGAAAACAATGTGGCTTTTCAAAAGCTTTCTGGGCCCAGTGTGCTCAGGTACACCTGTGATTCCTGATCTCCATGAGTTAAGGCAAGATGATTAGGAGTTCGAGCCCGGCCTCAGGAGTTTAGTCACTGAGGGAAGCTCGGTTTTAAAAAGAAAATGCAAGAAAGGGCGGGAGATGTGACTCAGCACGGGGGCCTTGGTTCAGCTCTCTAGTCTCACAAATCAGCACCACCACGAGCAGCTGAAACTTTCTCAGACATCAGTCTAATTTGAGCAGAACCACTGTCACACGATGGGGAAGGAAGGAGAAATTAGGGAGCAAGAGACTTTTGATGGAGGTTCGGATCGTTTGCCTCAGGGGGTGCAGTGAAGAGCGAACATCGTTTGACCTCCTGAGATCGAGCCAAATGTGACCCTGTTCTTGGGGCAGCAAGAAACCCCCACAGGAGAGAACTGCCTGGGCCCCGGGAGCTAAGCTCCCCACACTCGGTGTGCATTAGACAGTGCCCTGTGAATACTCAGTGCAACCGCAGAACTGAAAACCATACAGTCAAGCTAATACTTTGAATCATCACAGATCTGTCCGACCTACCCTTTTACCTGGGTCTCTTTTAAAAGGCAAAAAAAAAAAAAAAAAAAAAAAAAAAAAAAAAAAAAAAAGAAAAGGCTCCATATAAAAGGCACTAAATAGCAGCCCTTTGAAGGGATAACAACAGATGGTTCCATCTTTACAAAGTTATTTTCTCTTGGGTCCAAAGTATCCAAAATGCATTTCTCAAATCCCTCACTGCATGGAAGAAATTTTGTCTCTGGGAGTTTCCTAAGAAATCCTAGTGTACTATACAGCAGCAGCTGTTCTGTCAGAGCCGCTGCTGGTTTGCAGTGAAGAGGAGAAATGCGAGCGAAAGGGCCACCGCTAGAGGAGCGCTGGGTCTTCCAGAGCTAACCGGGAGCAGCCTGTTCGCGGGGACCCGGGGCGCACCAGGGCGGCCCGCAGGGACTCCGCGCGCAGAGGCGCCGCCAGCCAGGGGCCCGCTGGGGCCTGAGAGGCAGGAGGGAGCAGGGTCGATGGTTTCAGAGTCTCAAGAAAATTTAGCCGGGTCCCTTCCTAAAAATCAATTGCAAGGATTTTCTGCCCGATTTTTCTGCTGTAATTAAGTCCAATTGATTCACTTACAAAGTGTTGTTCTTCTCCTTGAGTGCCTCCTTTCCACTTCCGGTTCCATCCCATGGTGCCCTTCTCTCCTCTCTCCTCTTCCTGCCTTCAGTGCCCTCGTCTTCCCGCCCCTCCTTTCACTGCGTATTTCACACGACCTTCGACTTTGTGCATATATTCATAAGCTGGGAAGTGTAATAATCACAGCTATTTCTCAAAATGTATAGCCCAGGGGCTATATAACATTTCAAAATATTGCATTTTTGTTTCTTTGTATTGTAAAGTTTTGGCCTCAGTCTAGTTATTTTGTTATATTTCTCTCTACTACTTCTGCTATAGCTGGCTATGTCCCATGAACGTGAAAACTATTCTTAATAATGCCAAAGACCATAGGCAAAAAAACAGTACATTGATTTCTTTTCACCAAACTAGTATTTTCCCTGTGCACTCTCCAGTGTACATTTCAAGATGTTATTTAAAAAATCATAATTCTTGTCTGAAAAAAGAGTGGCATATATGAGAGAGGAGTTTAAATCATTAATGAAGAATCTGGCAAGATCCTAGAGCTTGTTCAAGCAATGAAATATAGGAGAGAACATTATATATGATCCGTGCGAGAAGGTTGAGCTACTAGTATTGCTAGGTTAAATTCAAAATTGGCTAACATCTACAAGGCAATAAATCTATAAGCTATTGTTTTATTAGGTAGAAAACATTAATGCTGTGTAAAGAAAACATTTGCAATTTATTTACAAGTTGCTATATATCTTTGCAATACCTTGATTTTATTAAAATGAATATTAAAGGCAAAAAAGTTGTGATTCCCTAGAAAAATCAATGATTTACAGTCAGGATCACGATGACTGTTTGGTGTGACGTGACACGGAGTCATCTTTTTTCTTTCATTTCAATTTCAGTGTAATGTTTCTTGGTACTGCTGTCAACACAAAGCCCAAGGAAAGTCCAATCGACTGGCAGGGTAGGTAGTTTTCTAGCCGGGTATCTACCTAACTACAAATCCAGTTTCTCTCTTGAAAACCCACCCTGCTGAAGTCAAAGGTGAATTTGCCTCTTTCCCTATATTACCCTCCAGTAATTCCACCAGGCCTGGTACCCTGAGCATCAACATTTGTGTCTGTGTGTTTGCTAGATGTTACTGTAATGATTTTCCAACCTGTTACACAGAACACTAGAGTCTTATGGAGATGACTGTTCTCATTTGGGCAATTAGGTTAAAGAGGGGGAAAGAATATGCAGAAATCTTTTTCTCCCCTTGCTTTATGCAGCAGAAAATAAAATAGACTGATAACTAAAACTGTATTCATTTTTCTTTTAGAAAACTTCCATTACTTTAAAAAGAAGTCTGTGAAAAACCTTAGGACTTGTAAGTTAAAAGTCATATACAACCTCAAATATTCTTTCTTAAAATTGGTTGTCTGAGCCAATTAAACTAATTGTAATGTCTGTGGATAACAAGACACTAAAGAAATTAAACAAGACAGGAAGCAGGAGGCTTGTCCATTTTCATAGGTCAAAGACAGAAGAAAGTGCAAGAATATGCCAATTCCTTCACCAACAGAACCCCTTTCAATAAAGGACTTAAGCCCTTGTCTTGAAAATCACAATTAGGAATAGAATATGTATTAAGACTTCACAGATAATGTGTATTAAGACTTCACAGATAATGTGTATAATTGCCAAGAGAAAATCTGCTGTCTTGTTCTGTCTGAGCAACCCAGTCTAGCTGGATGCCTATAGTACAAGTTTCTTTTCAATGAACATAATCAAAGTTATCTCCAAGTAAAGAATGCATAATGAAAATACACTTTAACTGAAACATAAAATGGCTTAATAAATCTTTATTAGTCATTGAGTGACTCATTATTTTCTAAGTGGTGAGATTTGTTGACCAATTCAACAAATCTCGATATTTTATAATATTGAAAAAAATGTGTGAGGAAGGCAGTAATTTTCTCTTAAGTGGACCTAGTTTAGTTAATTGTCAAAACACATTTCTAAACGTTCCTGCGATCATTAAGGCTGTCCTTGGGTTTGCTCTGTATGATGCTTGACCTCCCGAAACTCAATATATTGTAATAGTTGACTGAAAGGGAGAAAAGAGGTTCTCTGTCCTCTAAACCTCTTATTAATTAGGATTACTGTACAGACATTCAGAGCAAACACAAGAAAAACTTTCATCAGTATTCTTAATATTCCAGAAAAGTTCTCCATTTACACTTTAACTTTCAAATGTGTTTGGAGTAATAGGTGAAATTACCAAGGTAAGATTACTCATCATGATGTTGAACTTAACTTGTTACTTAGAGACATGTCATTAACTTACTTTACACTCCATGACCAGTGGGGCAGGCAGCAGTTCTAGAACCCAGTCCCCTGTCATAGTGATCACACATCCTCCTGTTGTCGGGTCTTCTTGTGGCTGTGTGCAGCACTGGGCATTGAACCCAGTGCCTGGTACATGCTAAGCAGGTGCTGTACCACTGACTACATGTCCAGGCCTTGTTTTTAATATCATGCTCTGTAGAGACAGTTATTTAAAAGTCTGGCTAAATATTTTGACCCATGATCAATCTCTGTAAAGGTTTCTCTATTTGTTTCCAATTCCTTATAATAACATGTTTGTTTCCCTCCTATCAGTGTAACCCTTACTGATTAAAAAAAACCAATAAGACTATGATTTCCCTTGGTGTGAATATTTTCTTTCTAATCATTCATTTTTAAGTCAATGTAATGTTGTATGTGTTTCATTTAATATTTAAAATTTAAATGTATGATAAATATTGTGAAATAGAAACTATTCAAAGGGAAAAGAGGGCCAGGGGTACGGAAAGAAGGAAAATAAAAAGTTTGATGGTAAAAATGGAAGCAAATCTTATGTTTATAGGGGGTGGGGGACTGTAGGGGGGCAGAGAAGTGGGAAAAATGAGAATCAAATCGTGTCCTGTTCTGGAACAAATCCTCAGTGTCAAGTGTGATAGGATGTGTATATAAGATATACCAATAAAATCAATAAAAATATTTAAAATCATAGCTCATAGTAACTGTGAGGTCAGGGAAAAAGATATCATAGCTTTCAACTCAAGATATTATGAATGTATAACCCTCCTCCTTCCTACTAGTTTAATTCAGTGTGTAAGTTCAGAAATACACAAATAGTCACCAAACTTGATCTTGTTAGGTTTTGCCTTATGGTCTTTATCATCTTCGAACACTGCCTCAAGCATATTACTTTTTTTTTTTTTTTGAGACAGAGTCTTACTTTATAGTTCAGGCTAGCCCTGAGCTCACTATGTAGCCCAGGCAACCCTCGAACTCAGCAATCCTCCTGCCTCTGCCTCCCGAGTGCTGGGATGACAGGCGTGAGCCACCACACCTGGCACTGTGGTATGTGGTATTGATGGCTGGTGGGTGTGAGTCACCACGCCCAGCATTGTATGTGGTTACTGGGATCGAACTCAGGATCCTGCGCTTGCGAGGAGGCAGATGCTAGAACCACTGAGCTAAATCTCCAGCCCAAGCATATTACATTTTACATTTTGCTATTCTTTTCTAAGATTAATACCCCTTCAAAATTGGGTAACAATTTGCCTTCACCAAAATGCCATAACATTTCTACTCATGTAGCAGAGAATCCCCAGCACATAGTGAGGGTTACCTAGCACCTCGAAGCTGACATAAACTTGAACACATTCTGTGTGTAGCTCTGCACCCTATTTTCTTCCATTTAAAAAAAATTAATTGAAAGTAATATTTTTTTAAAAATGTCCTCACTCTTATGTAAAGATTCTATATATATTAAACCCTGTGGCTACAAGATTCTATCAGGAATTGGAAGTGTTTTGTTATTTCCTTGGCACAGTTTGGTGACCAGAATCACACCCTACCTCAAACACTGCTCTTTACCGTGGAGGGCTCAGCCTTCCTGTTTCACCTGTGTGGTCCTGTTGGCTGTGAGCTCAGCATGTCTGTGCCTGCCGTGTGGCATCGACAGTGGCCTCTCGGTCTTTGACATCTGCGGGGTTCCAAACATGCACGTTTGGACAGTTAGCTGTGTTCCCCAAATCCTTAGAAAATTATAATGAACTGACCATGTAAAACTTACTTTCTACTTCTCCATATCGGGAATTTGTGGCAGATGGCAGAAATTCTTCACTGGTCTGAATTTTCACTATCTAAAAGTGCTGAAAGCTTTGCTACAAGTGAAATATAAATTATACACATATACACATTTCTCTATCTGACTGTCTCTGTCTCATTGTCTCCATCTCTATTCCTGTCTCTCTCTCTCTCATATGCATCTTTTCTATTTTTCACCAATAACATAAATATCAAATAAAGTAGATAATACTTCCATTAACATATTTACACTGAGAAAATACACAATAAACATTGTATTTGTAACAGATATTTATAATAATCATATGATTGAATCATTTTTGTGGAACCTTTAAGTATTTTTCTTCAAATGGCAATCCAATCAGGTGAAAAATATTCATGAGCATGTATTAACATTTCTAAATATGTTATTATAAGCATCAAATATAGTCAACTTACTTTACATGTTTCTATATTTTATAATTCTACTATTTATAATTGACTACACTGCTTTGTTATTTATACAATGGAAAATCACTCGCTTGTATTGTTTGTAGAGACATTTTAAATAACATTTGTCATGTGCTTGGCCATGGTAGTGCATGCAGCTAGATTTCTTCTTATGATAAACTGTTGCATAAATTAATGAAGTTTTCTGATCTTTGTCATGGCATTCAACTTTCTGAGTATTAAGAAAGGAAACAGCATGAGATAAATATAGAATAGTAACTCCTACCCTTACCCTCTGAAGAAGGTGTGTACCGTTCCAATTTATATCTCCTCCCTCCATGTGCCAACATTGAGACACTCTGTATCATTTTCAGACAAAATCGGATCCATTATGAGATAAAGATTTTGATGGTACAGGGAGCCATTTATGGTGCTCATCATATCATCTCTTTTTCAATTAAATTTGTACTGTGAGATAATTGCAGAGTACCCCACATTTGTAAGAAGTATACCGTGAGGTATAATGTACTCTTTGTTGTTGCTCAGAACAACCTGTAAAACTTGGATACAGTACACAACCGGGACACTGACATGCACACACTAGGGTGAGAGAAAACTTCCGCCAGCCCTGGAACGCCTCTTGCTGTCCTGCTGTGGAGCCAGCTCTGTCTCTCCTGCCCCTTCCTCCCTTACGTCCTATGGCCACTAACTGGTGGGTTCACGGGCCAGAGCATCTGTTCTTACCAAGTCTGTTACCCTCTGTGTCCTGGTCACCACTATGACCTCTGGGCTTCCACCCCCTTTGGCCGTCTGGGACATCTGCTTCCGGTGGGGCCCTTCTGAGCCCTTCTAGTCCACGTGAAGAGAGGCAGAAGAGTACTTGCAGTGCCAAGCTGTCTTGGCTTTACGAGGAGGGCCTTAAAACAACCATGAAAGCTTTCTCCCAGGAACTTTGTGGTTTTATTGTCCCAGTCACGTGGTTTCCTACTGCATGTTCACAGTGGATGGAGTGAACCTGGAAATAACCTACTCTGGGGCCGGAGGGTTGGCTCAGTGATTCCGGCGCCTGCCTCGCAAGTGCAAGGTCCTGAGTTCGATCCCCGGTAACCACATATAATGCTGGGCATGGAGACACGCCCACCAACAATCAACGCCGCATACCACAATGCCGGACGTGGTGGCTCACGCCTGTCATCCCAGCACTCGGGAGGCAGAGACAGGAGGATTGCTGAGTTCGCGGCGGCTTGCCTGGGCACCATAGTGAGCTCAGGGCCAGCCTGAACTACAAAAGCGAGACCCTTTCTCAAAAAGCAAAAAAAAAAAAAAGAAATAACCTACTCTGTGGCCCTTTTTTACGTCTCCAAATCTATCTTGATTCCAATGTAAAACAATTTCAATACTTTGTCTTATCTGCAGGTGAACCAGCACCTTTGGATACAGTGTCTTTGTTTTCTTTGTGTGGTTATTATTGATCCACAGTGTCTAATATCTGATCTGACAGCATTCACAAATGGTACCACCGGTAGTGCAAGTCAGAATAATGTATGCTATAACAAGGACTAAATTCATACAATGTGGATTTTCTGAGTACATCCTACTAATTCACATTATTGAGTTCAAAGCTTAAGTAAAATAGCTTTTAGGTTATACAAATCTGTAACACAATCAGGGGATCATGTGAAAAACAAGGAATACACTTGTATATGCCAAAAAAAGCACACATGAAATTAGTTTAATTATCCTAAATTCTGTACTTTAGTTAATAATACTATGTCAGTGTCAATTTGCTAGCTTTCATGATTATACCATCATAGCATAGGACATGAGCATTGGAATTTCCAAAGAAAAAGTGCATAGGAGCCCAAGTTATTTTTCAACTGCTTTGTGAGTCTAAAATGACTTCAAGATTAAAAAGCCAAAAAAATCTAACTTATAAATTGTCATATGATTTAAACTATCTCTCTCATCCTGAATGCGTGTATTCATGTAAATATTTCAGATACCCTGTTTGACATACATTTCATGGCTTGAAAACCTGAACATGTTTACATTGCTTGAAAATTTTTGATGAATACAAAATTGAAGATAAGCTATCTGCAAAAGCATTTTAATGCATAAGTGGTATCTTTGTGAAACAAATATCTAGATCATTTCTGAGGAGAAAAAAATGGCAGTAGAATGCTAATATTGAAACTATATAAATAAGATGACAGCAGCCTAAAGTGCAGCTCTCTGTTTGCTTAATACATTAATAAAATATGACTTTGTCTAAACAACACATCACAAATGACACGTTTGTTCCCATTGATTAAATTTCTTAAGATTTATAAAATACCGTAGAATCTTATTTATATAACTCAAGACATTTTCTCCATATTTACAGTGATGATTAAATATGGACATTAATATGTAGTATCAGGTAACACTTAAGGCTTTTTTGTAGTGTCTTGTTTCCAGGAGAGGTTTTATTTCATTCTCTTTTTATTTCCTTCCAGGATGCTTACACGCTACTTAACACGAAGTGGTTCTACTGGATATTTTTCTAAAGATGAGTGGAATAAAATGTATGTGAATAGCACCATTTATTTTCAAAGTAACTTAATAGCTATTAATACTTGCTTGTTTTTGTTTTCTTTTTTTTATAAAACTTTCATTGAAATGAACAGATCTAAGATAAGCTCTCCATTACTCTGAACAATCTGTGTATAAGTGACTACCCAAACCCGCTGCTGATTAGCTTTATCTTAGTGCCAAAACCTCGAGAAATTATTGCAATACTGAATCATCCATCATGTCTTGATGCTCTGTAGATTTTAAAAAGTAAAATTTAAAAATTGCTCTGGATAAACTCAGAGTGGCTTTCTTTCAATATATTGACCTCTTCTCCCCTGATTACTTGAAAAAAGGGGTTATAGAGGCTAAAGAGAAATTCACCTCTTTGATGTGTTGTTATTCAATTCTGAGAGAAAATAAAGTTTTCATGTGGGTAGGAGAATATAGCATAGCTCCAGAAATGCCCATTGCATTACATGAGAAATGAACACTCTCAAAGAGAGCACTAGAAAAGGGAATGCACTATAGATTTTCTGCAAGTCAGGTATAACAGGTTACTTGACTCAGGTTCTAACTGAAAAGAATCCCACATTTGTATACGTATGACACCGATAAAACAAATATATTTGTTCAGCTAAGTCAATTGCGTTAATTTGTTCAAAGGAATCTGTTAAGTGAATCATTTAGCATCCCATAAACAAAACAAAAGGTGATAATAGTGCAAATTATTCTCTTCAACTGATCGAGTTGGCAACATCTGAACAAAAGCAGCTTGTGTCTCTGCTTTGGGTTCAGCAATTAAATGCTTACAAACTGAGATTTTAAGTCAGAAAGATTCTCCTTCAGGTAGCGTAGAAAGTGAATTAAAGAAGACAGAGACTGAAAGCAAGGTATATCCAGAGAACAACAGGGAGGAAGCAGGATTGTCAGTACAGAGGCCACAGTCCAAGGGAAGTCCTTCCTGGAGAAGGACGGTGTTCAGCACCAAGGACAGCGTCACACCAGGGAGGAAAACTTAAATTTTCTCTTCCTCTGGACAAGTGGAATTACTATCTTTTCCATGGGTATGCCATTTTACGTTTCTAATAAAAATCCATATGAATTTCACTGAATAACATTTTTAGGAATTTTTGTTTCTGTTTATTTAGGCTGTTGTGGTATTTTACTAGTGGCATCTTTTGTCATTTTAATTTGAATTTCTCTAATTACTGATGAGGCTCAGAACTGCAGCTCCATTTGTACCAAGCAGGACAGAGAGAGTGAAGTTAATAGATGGAAAGAGTTTAGGGAAATTAGGAGAACTCCAGACAGGTGTATTTCTGACTGAATATATTCAAAGAATATTTGGAAATAAAATTGAAAAAATCCATCAGCCTTCTGGCCAGGAACAGATGAAAGATTAGAAAGATTTAGCCTAAACAAAATTTAATGAATAAACAAGGAAAAGAACTGAGGCCAGGCATAAGGAAATCCAGGTTGGGTGAGATGCTGTTGCGCTACAGTAACATGCCATGCTCTTAGAGAACAAAAGATGAATAAGAGATACTGTCAAAAATGGAGGAAAGCTGACGCCATAGGGGAGGGGCTGAGTAACCGTTGGTCCGTCCCACTGACTGAACGCGATTGGATACCAGAGCCACAAGCAAACTGAAGGAACCAATCCTGCAAGAGTTGGCTCCTCCTCGGCTCCGCCCCCACGGGCCCAAGGGTAAGGTTACTGGAGTTCATCTGCTCTCAGACTGAGAGCAAAATATCTCCGCTGCACTAATGTCTGAAGGGGAGGAAGTTGAACTTATGCTTGAGGGTGAAAAGAAGCTGCATCCATGAAAGAGCGGAGAGAACAGTAGAGTTATAAATAATTCACACAAGTATTAGAAATATTCAGTGAAGGTAACAACAGAGAAGTGATCAGAGGTCAAATAAGAATGTAAAGATGAAAGAATTAAGGCCGGAGATTTGGCTCCGTGGTGCTGGCACCTGCCTAGCAAGCCCAAGGTCCCTGGTTCCATCCCCGGTAACCACATACAACAATACCAGGCATGGTGACTCACACCCACCAGCAACCAGTACCACACACCACAGTGCCAGGCGTGGAGGCTCATGCCTGTCATCCCAGCACTCAGGAGGCAGAGGCAGGAGGATTGCTGAGTTCGAGGTTTGCCTGAGCCACAGAACAAGACTCTGTTTCAAAAAAAGAAAGAAAGAAAAAAAAAGAATTGAAAGAATCACACCATAGCGACATATGTGCACCCATGTTCATTAAAGCTCAGTTTGTGATAGATAAATCTTGGAAACAACCCAAATACCCATCATCTGGAGACTGGATAAGGAAGATGTGGGTTTTTTAAATAAAATGGAGTACTACTCTGCCACAAAGAATGATAAGTTTGAGTCATTTATACTCAAATGGACACACCTTAAGGACATACTCATAATTGAAATAAACAGGTCACAGATTTGTAAATACCACATCTTTTCTCTGGTACGAGAACCTGAAGATGTAAATGAGCTCTAGAATGTAGGATAGATATAGTGAAATAAAACAATATTCAAAAGAAAAAGGGTAGAGTGG
>PVIC010017634.1:0-32468 GCA_004025085.1 Thryonomys swinderianus
GCTCATTTGCATCTACAGGTGTTCATATCAAAGAGAAAATCTGGTATTTGCCTATCTGTGATCTATTTATTTTACTTATTAGTATATCCTCCAGGTGTCTCCATTTGCACATAAATTTATCCTGTCATTCTTTATGGCAGAATAATACTCCATTTTATTAAAAAAAAAACACACATCTTCTTTATCCAGTCTCCAGTTGATGGGTATTTGGGTTGTTTTCAAGATTGGGCTATCATGAACTGAGCTTCTATGAACAAGGGTGTACATCTGTCTTTCCAATGTGATTTTTAAAATTCTTTTGGGTATATTCCTAGCAGGGGGATAGCAGGGTCAAATGGGACCCCTAGTCCTAGTTTTCTGAGAAATCTCCACACAGATCTGCACAATGGTTGCACAAGTCTACAATCCCACCAACAGTGGAGAAGGGTTCCTTTCTCCCCACAGCCAAGCCAGCATTTATTTTTGGTTAATTTTGTGATAGCAGCCGTTCAACATCACTGGTCATTCGAGATATGCTATCTAACTTTTGGTTAGCTGGTTACCTGTGGATAGTAGGAAATAACTCACAAGATGCCTGTGGATGCTCATTCTTCCTAAAGACTTCTTGGTGAACCAGCAGGTATCATCAAGAAGTTAGACTAGTGGAAACACAGACCATGGAGTCAGCTCGGCTTCTGTCATCCTGACATGGTGCTTTTCCCACTCTTTGATAATCCATTTCAGCATTTTCTTTAAAGACGGGAACACTTGGACTTCCTTTCCAGCCACGTCCAGAAGAGGGTCCACAAGCCAAGCCTACGGTCTTGCCTGGGCCGTTCCTCATTCCCCCACTTCCACTGAGGCCTCTGTGGAAAGACAGAGGGTAGGGACGGGGGTAACCATTCCTTGTCTTTAGAGCTTCAGGCTAACCTCAGGCCAATTCACCCTTTTTTCATGTATTGATTTTATTGGTATATTTTAAATATGAATTGTGTTCACACTCAACATTGAGAATTTGAAGCTGTAAATGACACATCTTGATTTTCATTGTTTCCCATTCCCTTGCCCTCCCTACAACTCCCAAACCACTGTATACATAAGCCTTTTTTCCTTTTTGTTTGTCTTTAAACATCACATTTTTTCTTTCCCTTCTTTACTCTCTCTAACCCCGCCTTTCCCTTTTCCTTTTGAACAATTTCTTCCTATTTCACAACATCTATCTTACATTCTGGACCTCATTTACACCTTTAGTTTCTCATACTAGGGAAAAGTGCCTTTAATATCTTTCTCATCTTTAATAAACAATGACTTTTTTTCCCTGAGCAGAACGACCTCCTGTGGGGACCAGCACCATAGCTGTACGTGTCCTGATGAGGAATCTATTTTTGAGTTCCACTTCCGGAACAGTGTCATCCTTATCTAACAACTAGGTGCTAGTAGTTGCATGCACTTCTTGTTCCTGCACTTTGTGTGGACATGAGTTTGATAACCACATATTTGCTTGACAGTGGGGTGTCTGAACTCACAAGTAACGCACAGGGAGGTGAGCCCAGGTCATTGCAGACAGAGCCCGACCTGCGCAGGGTGGCTGCGTGTCACAGCCATGTCCTCACCACACTGCACCCTCCCCAAGACCTCACGGAGTCAGTTGACTCTCACTACGCAGAGGCCACTGAGTTGTCTTGCATCCATTTTACAGAGGGCAGATGAGACTTCTTCCAAACAGTATGAAGAGTTCATCCAGGACCGACTCGGATAAGGCCCCGGTGATTTCTCAGTACACTTGAATGGATTCATGCAACGTTTTTTCTTTTCTGAAAATTATCTTTGTCCAGAAATCACCTAGTAGGTCTGTACTCCAATAAAAAGACTTTAAATGGAGGAGTTTCTTCTCTCTTTCAGTTCCTCTCTTCATTCACTCAAAGTGCATCTTGAATCCGAATGAGGTGCAGACAAACCTCACATACAACAGCCAGGGGAATTCAAACCAAAGCGTGTATTATGCTCAGGACCCACAGCTGATGCCCCACATTGCCAAGCCAGCGGGCTCTACACAGACTGCTCGTGGTTTTCATAAGCATTGACTGCAGCCAAAATGCTGTTCTGTGAGCTGAATTTTGATACAGTTACCGAGTGAGCAGGGTGAACTTCCCATCGAGGTGAGGGTGGATTACGTTTGTTTATGACTTTATTTATGAACTGGTTAGGCTGCACGAATGTGTAATGTAAATGTGAAAATGTCTTCCAGATCACTGTCAATGAAGACAGTGTTTTGTTTCATTCCATTTTATGTTGTTTTTGTGAATCCTGAGTAGCTGGACTATGATCACATGAAAAACAAATAATACAGATCAATCCTTCTACAGATTGGGGAATGTACAAAAAGTCATTTTTATCTATAAAGAGAATTGTTTCACTGAATTTTCACCTATCACTAACGTAATTACTTGTGGTAGAGGTCTACAGAGTGTAGTGATTTTCCACATCTTGTTTTGTAAAATAGATTTAAAAGTTCAAGATCCACAGGAACTCGGAGCACACAGTTCTGCATGGAGATGGTAGAGATGACGCGGGATTTGGCAGTCACGGAACCTGATCCTGGCTGAGAACTTGCAAGGATCTCGGTGCCCTGACATCCATCCAGTGCATACTAAAGCTCTGCATGTCAGTCTCCTGTCAGGGACCTGCTTTTCCCCAGAATTCAGTCTCATTGGTATTCATTATTTTTTAACGGGATAAGGAAAGAGTAAGCAGAATGAATACACTGGATGATGCTCTTTCCAGCGCTATTTGGATCTTTTCAGAGGACACACATTTTACCCTGCGGTTGGCTCACCTAGCTGTCAGTCCCTGCTGAGCAAATGCAGAGAGGTGAAGAAGGGACTGGGAAGTAGGTGCTCCCATTCTGAGTATGGTACTGAGGGAAGGCACTCTTGCTGGAAGGATGTTACAGACACACATGCCCATAGGCTTCGTAAAACACAGAAGGCACAGCCAGGTGTGGTGGCCCGTGCCTATGATCCTATCGCTCTGGGAGGCTGAGGTAGGACCGTGCCAACTTGGAGCTCAACCTGGGAAATTTAGCAATGTAGTGAGGTCCTGTTTCAAAACAAAAAATAACATAAAGTAAAAACTTGAGGATACAGCTCAGTGTGAAAATTCTGGGTTCAATCCTCTTTATCACAAACTAAAAAACAGAAAGAAGGGGGTAGGGTCATAAAGCAAACCCTCTATGAGGCAACTCCCAAGGCTTGACTTGGGTCTTCTGAAGAATATTTTAGGAGAGAGCCTGTGTCTGGTGTCACAAAGGCAAAGACAAAAAGGATCACACATTTCACTTAGTCATAAACCAGTAAATGTGTTGCTCATGGAAGTCTGCTCAATTCTGAGCTTTCATTTTTGTTTCCTACAGGTACAGCATCGATGTCGTAGCTCTGGAATCCTTGATAGTTGTGTCTCTACATGGAAACTATCAGTAAACACAAGAAAGCTGGCCAAATTCAGCTTCTGCCCAAACTGCAGTGTGCTACGCAACATAAGCTTCCATATCCACTCAGTTTAGCATTAACTATAAAATAAATTTGATATCAAAATTATCATTAAGATTTTAAAACATACTTTCAGAATATCCATATTTAATTTTAGTGTAATCAGACATAAGTTTCATTCCTTCAGAGTCATTTTATTCAGAATAATCTTAGGGTCTAACCTCTAAAAAGATTTTATTAGAAAGTCTAAATGATATTAAAACAGTATTTGACAATATTTTTAAATAAATTGGATTTACTGCTTTGATGTTATCTAATAAATTTAAATGTTGTCAGGATTTTGTCTCAGTGAGCTTGGATATGTTTATCATTGCTTTAATATGTTGAACAAAAAGACCCAAAAGTGTAGTGTATGTAACCAGACACTGAGTTCTGGGTAAGATTATTTATCTGACCTTTGATAGTTCACAAACTTCATGAGGACAGACAGACAGCTTCTAAAAAGTTCCAGTTCATTCATTTGTTATAGTCAAATATCAACTACATCCCAAACTCTGTGCTAGTGAAAAATGAGCAGAAATGAGCCCTAACCTTCTACTTACAGAGACAGCCATGTAAGCAAGGAGTCGTCATACAGTGTAGCAAATGCTGTGACCCTGTTACCCAGCAGCCCAGAGCTGCTACCCTCTGGGGCCGGGCTGGCTTCTGCCTGAACACCTGTTTTCTGCTTATTGCACAGAACCAATTCCAGACAATGTGCAGTCTCTGCTCCGGTTCTCCTTCCCAGGACGCTATGCTATTGCTGTCATAACCCTCATCAATACCAGTTATTCTCTTCATTTTGGACGTTTTCATGCAACACAGAGTCAGTGTGAGAAGGGGCTTTGCCCCCTCCCCATCCTGGTTCTCAGAAGACTTCCTTCCATTCCAAGCTTAAAAACAAAATGGAACAAAACCCAAACAGAACAAAAAAAAAAAAGTTGTAGCACTCGGGAGGCAGAGACAGGAGGATTGCTGAGTTCGTGGCGGCTTGCCTGGGCACCATAGTGAGCACAGGGCCAGCCTGAACTACAAAGCAAGACCCTGTCTCCAAAAAGCAAAAAAAAAAAAAAAAAAAAAAAAAAAAAAAAAAAAAAAAAAAAAAAAAAAAAAAAAAAGTTGTTGAATAAATAGTAGAACCATAATGGTGGCCAAAAAACAGTTCTGTTTTTCTAAATCTATTGTTTCTGCATCAAACTCAGAATCATGAAGAACGTGACATGAAAAGTGAAAAACAGTATCACAAATGGAATGGTGAGCATATAAATTAAGAACATAGGAATGGGAACTTCTCAAGATCTTTGTTTTCTTCCTTAGTTCTGAAGCCAGGTTCTCCCAGTCACGGCCTAAGAAAAGCAGCTGTTCTGTCAGAAACCATGTGACTGTGTTTCCTTGTGTTGTGAAAGTGTCTTCACCTGGTCCTCTGGCTGCTAAGATGTTACTTTAAATTATGTAGACATTAATTCAACATATCTCCAATGAATTCATCAGCTGTCTTTTTAAGAGGGATGTTTAGAAGGGTCACATGTGTTTCTATCTTCATAGCTGAGCTTCTCCAGCCTTCTTGTGCATCTGGAAACTTAATAATCTGTTTTATCTACTTTGACAGAGAATGTCGCTAGAGATGTTTGTGTCTTTCTGGATAAGCCCACCCAGCACAAGCTATGAGGAAGGGGAGTGGTAATAGTCAGACTTTCCCCCATCTCATTTTTTGCATTTTCTGAAATACAGAATATATGGGGACTCACTGAATTTATTCTCATAGAAGTTTTGTGTAGTAAGTAGGCTTGTGTGAATATTCATATCCTAATAGGCGCATTTTACAAACTAAAATTCCTCTGTATATGAACAGTAATGTTGACTAAAAAAGAAAGATGTGATTAAATCACTGGTTAATGTTGTCTGAATTCTCCAGTCAGAGAGATATGCATTTCAAACTTCATAGTTTATTCCTCATCTGTAAAATTATTATCAATTATTATGTCATAAGTTACTGTGAGTAGTAAATCACAAAATAACAGTCAATACAGTGCCTTGTACATAAGTCGGACTGTGTGTTAGTTTGCCTTGTTACCTGACCACATCCTAAATTAGCCTGTCATGATAGTAAGACAACTGGACTGAGAAAACTCACTTGAGATTTTTTGAAGTCACACAGCTACAACCTTGTTCACAGATTTAAAACTGAATTCATATATACGCATGTCCATGCATTGTATACACATATATGTGCCACATCAGGCTAGGAAATGGAATTAAGACATCCCATGTGTCCCTGAGCATGACTCATGAGCCACCACATTTCATCAGTGGAAAATGAGTCAGAGTCAGTATGTGTGTTCTCTGAGCTCCGGTTTCAGGACAAGCTCTGGGTCTTTTATGCCATTGATGGGTGTCATATGTCTCTACCTTTCTAGTAACTTCCAAATCACTTTCCACTGTTCTCTCCTCACTCTTCATAGAAGTGAAGTGTTTTCTCTTCCAGAACTCCAGACTATTCCAAAGTTTCCCCAAGGCTCTACTGGAAAGCACAAGTTCCCCTCTCTGTGCGCATCTGCCAAGGGGGTTCTCCACCAATCGAAATTCATTAGGGGTTTCTATCTAGAGCATTTTAAACGGATTTTAGGCCTACTCCTAGGATAATTATCACTATATAATGTGTCTTTAATTTCCACTATTTGTTAGCACTCTCATTTTCAGCATTGGCCAAGACTAGCTTCATAATTCTTCTGGAGCCAATGAAATTCATTCAAAAACCTTTCTCTTCCTTTTCATCATAGCACAGAGTCCTAATCGCGAACATTCCCCTCCCTCTATATCCTAAACATCCTCTTCATCTGTAACTTTGGGACCCAGAATCAGCTCATCGCCTCTTTCTTTCAAAAAAGACCTCAATTTTAATAATCTTCATATATTTACCACACTTTACATACTTCTAAACTTTACATAAATGGCTCCGCACTCTGTGTTCCTCCAAGTGGCTGCTTTTGGCACCCCTGAGCTGGTACAATCCGTCCTTACTGACCCTTGTGGACGTCCTTCTTCCTCTGGGGGAGAACCTCACGATTTATTTGTATGCCGAGCAGTGAGAAACCAATTCAGCCTGCATCACACACACCCTGGATATTCCCAGGAGACAGTTGCTTCTTGCTTGTTCTGAGGGGTAGCCTAGCCCTCAGAGCAGCCTGCTTGAGAAGCACATACTTTTTACCTGGTGGCATGAAGTGACCTCACATGGTTTACGATGCAATTTCTGATGGAGGGCTTGAGTCTTGCAGTATTCAGCTTGACCTCTGGAAGGACTAGAGACTACAGACAGCCTCAGATCAGGCCCATTAGCAGATGGCTCCGCGAGCAGCTCTTGACAAAGCACTTAGACACCGAGCTCATGTGAGCTTCCCTCGCTGACAATGCCGTGTGTTTGCTTTCATACATTGCTGCTGAAGAAAGTGCCTGCTGTTTGCACAACTTCCCTGGGAGACAAGTGGAAGCTCTTGCTGTGTTTTCTGAACTGTGTAATGTGTGCCTTTTTCTGTTGCTGACTATGATGTGTACCCTGTCAATGTAATAACGCACAACTGTGCAAATGATATTTTGCTGGGTTCTGTGAGTCCTTTGACGGAGTCGGTGAACCCGGGTGGTGTTGGGAACTCTAGACACAGATACACGCTCCTGCTGGTAGCATTGTTTCCAGATCCTTACCAAGCCTTTGATACCATAGACACCATTTATGATGACACACTGAAGAGTTTACATATGTGAGTGAAATTTCCATTTCATGGAATAGTGCTCTGTTCTCCATATCTGCTGTCACACTTCATGATTCTCCTAACCTGTCCTCAACATTTGTTATTACCAAAGTTTTTAGTTTTAAGAAACTTTGTACTATAAGATATATTTCATTTTTTAAGTTTACATTTCCTTAATGATCTGTGAGGGTGAGCATCATTCATTTGTTTGTTTGTTTTAAATTTTTTTGCGTGGAACCGGGGATCAAACTCAGGCTCTTGTCCTTCCAAGGTAGGTACAGTTCCACTTGAGCTAAATCCCCGGCCCTGCTGAGCATCTTTTTGTGTGATTTGTTTCTTTTCCCCCCTCTGGGAATTATCTAGTGATATATTTTGGACTTTTTTGCTGTGTTTTTAAAAATTACTTTTAGAAGTTCTTTATGTATTTTGAATTCATTGTTAAAGGTTTGTAACTACAGCACATGGATGCTGCCATGGCTTTTCACTTTATTCGCACAATATTGAAGACTGACACACGTTTCAAGATTCAAAAATTCTAAACTATATCTTTTTTCTTCATGATTTATATTTTTTGTATCTCATCCAAATCATTACTCTCTTATAAAAAGTCAATATTTTCTTCCAAACTTTTTAATTTTTTTCTTCTTCACATTTAGTCACTTTGTCTCCTTCATATTTATTTTTGTATAGGGTGAGAAATAGTAAACATTGTTTTTCTTTCCCACTGAAATAGTAAGTTTTTCCCCACAGTGTTTTCAATGTAAGTAGCTTGTTTACACTCATCCTCTTGATTTAATATTTTTTTCTGAGAAAACGTTCATAAGTGTAGGTCTCTTCTATTTCTTATTTGTTTACTGTCTTTATAAGTAGTTCTTCCATCATTGACATGTTTACTAATTACTGCAACTGGATTAATAAAACTCAACTTCATTACCTAAATATTGATAGCCAGGCAGTTGTATCTCCACCATCTTGCTCTTGCACAAAATGATTTTAATATAAAGGTAATTTTATAATTTTCATGCTACATTATTGAGAATTTGGTGAAAATAGCACTCATTATATATAAAGGAATAAAAGTACATGTTAGAAATATTTAGTATTCTATATTATATGATTTCATTATATATTTCATCTTTAATATCTTCCAGTAAAATTTTTTCTTTCTCCATTTTCTCTTGCTTATATTTTGTTACTTGGTTCTATATCAATTTTAGTTCCTATTATAAGTGATATTAAAATACTTTAATTGTTTGTTATATGTGGAAAACATAACTGATTCCTAAATATTAATTATGAATCTTGCTAAACATTCATCAGATCTAACAGAGTGCCTGTAAATAATGCAGGATTTTACTTGCAAACAAATATATTATGAGCAGATAATGGCAAATTTTGTTTGCATTTCCTTTTTCAAAATGGGTTTAGGACCAGAGATTTAGCTCAGTGGTTCTGCCACCTGCCTAGCAAGCGCAAAGTCCCGGGTTGATCCCGGTAACCACATACAATGATATGATATCAGGCGTGGTGACTCACGCCCACCAGCAATCAGTACCACACCTCACAATGCTGGGCGTGGTGGCTCACACCTGTAATCCCAGCACTTTGGAGGCAGAGGCAGGAGGATTGCTGAGTTCAAGGCTTGCCTGGGCTCCATAGTGAGCTCAGGGCCAGAATGAACTGTAAAGTAAGACCCTGTCTATAAAAAAAATGGGTTTAAATTGTCTATCACGGGATATTAGTGGGACATTCTGCCATGGTTGTTATAGGTTATCAGCCATAAACTCACACACCAGTGATCCCTATAACCCAGCATCTTAGAAGTCATCCTGAAGCAGGGAGTCACATCAGTCAGTGAAAGGTCCATGCTGGCACCCCAACATGATGCTCTTCAGTTGCCTGGACACAGAGCCCCTTGAGGGATGGTAGCTTCAGTGCTTCTCTGCCACCCTCCAGGTACAGAAGGCCTCACCCATGCTGAGAGCCCTGGGCTCATTTCCTCTGAGATATGTCTGGCTCAGGTCATTGCCACACTGCCATGGGGACAAGCAGGTGCCAGTTCACCCATTCCACACGTCTGTCCACATGAGTAAAACTAAGTGCCCAAATTAAAGCCTTGATTAGTTACCCACCCATGTGCTGAAGTCACTTTTGTACAGGTTGTTGTTTCTGCCAAGTTTCTGTGTGGTTGCCAGGAACTGGGTGTTTATCTCGTGGCATCCAATTTCCTGCCACTTCCAGGGGTTTTAAGTGCACAAACCCTGACCACCTGGGTTCTATGGCTCCAGCTTCACCCATGCACACATCGCAGTGCTGCTTTCCTAAGGCTTTTCTAGCGCATAGAACTTAACAGGACTCTCTGATTTGCATTTTCACTGGGTTACCTCCTTCCTTCAGCCAAGGAGCCTCCTGTGGATGTCAGTAAGATGCATTTCCTCAGGGCATTTCTTCCAGTCAGCAGAGCGCTTACACACAATTACTAGAGTGCAGGCTAAACCAAAATGGGCAGACACATGAGCAAGATGAAGATACTCGGGCCAGGGAGATGCTTCTGACAGTTCTCAAGACTAGAACCCCTAAGTCCAGAGAGTATGATAAGTGTTATGAAATAGGAAGAAGATGTTCACAGGGAGAAGAGAAAGGGGAAAGTAAAGAAGGAAAAGATAAAATCGGATGGTAAAAACAAAAAAAGGTGGAAACAAAGCTTATGTATATGGGGGGTTGTAGGGAGGGGAATGGCAAAGAATGAGAATTAAAATGTGTCGAGTACAGGTACAAATTCTCAATGTTGAACGTGACCATAATGTATACCTAAAATGTACTAACAACTCAATAAAGGCAAAAAAATTTTTTTAAATTTTAAATGGTTGCCTTTCAGCAGAAATACAGAGGAATGAGTAGAAATTTAGCTACTGAATTCAGAACAGATAAGTAAAAGTTTTCAGATTCCTCTTCCATAACATTTTCTTATGTTATGAAATTCATTGAGAATGTGATAAGAAAAGAAGTGATATTATTATCTCCTTTTTATTTAATAATGTTGTCAATTATTCTTGATATGTTATCCCTTCTAAAGTTTGCATTTAAAAATAAGTAATGCCACTGGGGAACTGAAAAATCAAACAGTGAAAAGATCACTGCATCCTTATTACAATACATAAAATCTTTTTTTATTTGAATCTTTGTTGGTACATTATATATACACATCACAATCATGCTCAACATTGAGAATTTGTACCTGTATATGACATGACTTAATTCTCATTTTTCCCAACCCCCTACCAAACCTACAACCCCCTACCCATGTATACATAAGCTTTGTTTCCTTTTTTTTAACCATCATATTATTTCTTTCCCCTAATTATTTACCCCTAAACCCACTTTCCCTTTGAAAATTTACTATTTCAAAATATCTATCATATATTCTAGAGCTGCTTTACATCTTCGGTTTCTCACACCAGAGAAAAGATATGGTATTTATACATCTGTCACCTATTTATTTCACTTATGAGTTTGTCCTTAAGGTATGTCCATCTGAGTGGACATTACTCAAAAGTATCATTTCATAGCAGAGTAATACTCTATTTTGTAAAAAAAAAAAAAAATACCTACATTTTCTTTATCTAGTCTAGAGTTGATAAGAATTTGAGCTGTTTCCAAGATATAGCTATCACAATCTGAGCTGCTATAAACATAGGTGCACATATGTCATTGTGATATGCAGCCTGTCATTCTTTCATGTATATCCCCAGCAGGGGAATAGCAGGGTGAAATGGGATCTCTAAACCTGACTTTTTTTAGAAATCTCCACACGGATCTGCAGAATGGTTGTACCAGTCTACATTCCCACCAACAGTGGAGAGGAGTTCCTTTTTCTCCACAGCCTCGCCAGCATTTGTTGCTGGCTAATTTCTAAATAGCAGCTATTCTTTGTGGAATTAGATGAAATCTCTGTGTTGTTTTCATCTGCATCTCTTGAAAGACCAGTAATGTTGAGCATTTCTTCATATGCTTCTTAGCTGCTTTTACATCTTCCTTTGAAAAGCGTCTGTTCATTTCAATGCCCATTTTTGAATTGGGTCTTTAAATGGTGATGCTGATTTTTTTTAATTGAATTGTTTATCAGTACATTTTATATACAGTTCACAATCACACTCACCATTGGGGAATTTGTACCAGTATATGACACAAGTTAATTTTCATTTTTACCCTTTTGCTGTGATGATGCTTTTTTAATAATGTGAGATCTCATCTGTTGATTTCTTCTGCTAGTTCTCATGCTATAGAACATTTGTTCATAAGTCTTTCCTCATGTACTTGTTTCCAAGAGTATTTACTTAGCCTGTTTTGCAGCAGGTTTAGTGTTTCTGTTTTAATATTTAGGTCTCTATTCCTCTTTGATTTTAATTTGTTACATGGTGAAAGAGACATCTAGCTTCAGTCTTTGGCGGGTTAAAGCCCAGTTTTTCCAGCACCATTTGTTACAGAGGCTATCTTTCCTCCGTTGAGGATATCTGGATCTTTTATCAAAGATGAGTTAACACAGTGTATCGGAGTTGTTTCTGGATCCTTTAATCTGCTCTACTGATCCTCAGGTCTGTTTCTTTGCTAGTACCATGCTGTCTTTATCACAGTGGGTCTGTAGTTTAGTTTCAAACTGGGATTGTGATACCCCCTGCCATGTCCTTGTTTCCTAGAATTGCTTTTGCTATTCTAGGTCTCCTGTGGTTCCAGATGAATTTTTGGATTATGTTCTCAAGATCTGTGAAATACGCTGTAGGGATTTCAGTTGGGTTTGCATTGATCCATGTAGTAGTTGTGGGAGTATAGCCGTTTTGATGATGTTGGTTCTTCGTACCCTTGAACAAGGGATGTCTTTCGATTTTCTGATATCCTCTTCAATGTCCTTTTTCAGAGCGTTGTTGTTTTCAGAGTAGAGGTCTTTCACCTCCTAGAATAGATAAAATCTTAAAAAGTGAATACATCAAGTGCTGACAAAATTGTGAAGCAATGATAAAAAGAATGGCAGTTCATTGCTGGTGGGATTGCAAAGTGGCACAGCACCTGTGGGAGCCAAGCAGCCTCTTACAATTAGACATATTTACTTACAACCCAGCAGTCACACTCCTAAGAAGTTCCCTAAATAAGATAAAAACTAATACAGATACAAAAACATAAATAATTCGATACTATAGTTTAATTAACAATTTCAGAAACTGGAAGTGACTAAGATACATTCAGTATATGAATACAGAAAAAAAGGAAAAGCTATGTTATATTACAAAATAGAATATTATTCAATTGTAAAAGGAAATGAGCTACCAAACCGCAAAAATATATGAAGCATTCCTAAATGCATAACCTAATTAAAAAATTTAATCTGAAAAGCCTTGTATGATCCCAAGTATACTTCAATCTGGGGAAAGCAAAACCTTATAGAGATACTGAAGGGATCAAGGGTTGCCAATGGCTGAGGAGGAGGAGAAATAAAATAGATGAAGAAAATGCCATTTTTAGAGCAGTGAGATCAGCCTGTGTAATACCATATCATCAAAATATCAAAATATGGCAGGAGGATTGCTGAGTTCAAAGCTTGCCTGGGCTACATAGTGAGCTCAGTGCCATCCTGAAGTACAAAGTGAGACCCTGTCTCAAAAAAAAAATCAAAATATGTATTTATTAAAACTCATAAAAAAACCATTAACTTTAGTTATAATATTTCAGTGTTGATAATTAATAACAAATGTAATATATTAAACTTATAAACAGCTGTGTACGATTGGTGGGGGTGGAAAATATATGCATGGAAATCTTCACTATTTGCTCCATCTATCTAAAAATCTAAAACTGTTTTCAGAATGAAACAGCTCAGAATGATTAATTTTTAAAATCAAATTATAACAGTAAGTGGAGAGAAGAAAATCGCTACATCCAAATTAATAAACACTTCCAGGCTTCTATGCAAATCCCATTTGTCTATATACTACTACATATGCACAAGTATTTCAGTATCACAAATCTTGAGATAAAAGTTCCATGAAACAGTATTTGAGATTTGTGCCCTTGATGTATCCCAAGTAAATCCCACAGGTAAGCCCTTCATGACTAATTAGTAACATAATTTTAAATTAATGAATAAATTCAGAAAATAAAAGGAGATGTATCTGTTGATGATTTTCATGACTTCTTTGTTTATCCTGTATTGTTAAATTATTCCTAAACGTACACATTTGAAATACATTCTCCCATTTTATCGCATGTCTATTAAATCTTATGGAACAGTAATAACTAATTTTCTTGTAAAATAACATTTTACTATGGTTTGTAGTTTTGGAAATTTTAAAGAAGTTCTCCATCTTAACTCTTAATCACTAAAATGTGCACAAATTCTCATTAATTTTTTAATTTTCTTTTTCATGTTTGAGTATTTAAAACAGTACGGAGTTTACCATTATATATGGCAACAGGATGGAATCCAGTGTTATTTTGATTCATATATAAATCACTTTCTCAAAATAATCTATCAAATAACCAGCTTTTTCTTCATTGTTCACGGTTCTCTAGTTTTTATATGTGTATGCACAGCCAGTCTCTAAGCTTTTTATTTCATTTTGTGTATTTTACCCTATTCTTACAAACTGATCTGTATATCCTGGGAGACTAGCAGAATGCTAGTATAATTTTTGTTGTGTAAAAGTTCATATTCATTTATAATAAAGCTTTTAAATCAGCGTCCATCAACAGAATTGTCAGATAGACAACAGCTCCCCTCCATTTAAACCACACTGATGCTCACAGTCTCTGAACACTTGTAGTTGAAATCCCACTCCATCTTCTTCTAATTTCATACCCAGTAGTTAAGTCATAGAGCATTAAGTATCTCAGTTCCCTAACTAGTCACATTTATTGCAATTGTATAATTTTAGTCCTACATAAATAAATTGTTAGAGCATAAGGGAAACTGCTTCAATAAAAACTATTTTTGAAGTATATGATAAAGAGAATTATTGGAAAAATATAAGGGTTAGTCAAGGGTGCAAAGGATTGGGACAAAAAGATGGGAATAATAAGGCATAATCCTCCAGGTAGATTTAAGTTCTGTTCTATTTCAGAATAGCAAAATCTGGAAAACCTGGATGGTGCCTTATCAAGATGTTCTAGATGAGATAAATGAACTAGAATTACAAACAAGGAATCTAAACTGAGAGAAGAGAGAGAGAGAGAGAGACCTTAATAGTCTGGCACAAGAATGGACTTGTATAGATAGAAACACCAAAATAAAAATTATTTATGTGTCATTTGTATGATCCCATACTTTAACCAACTTGTTCGGTTGAATAGCTGATTGTAAAATGGGATAAAAGATCTTTCATCAGGCAATCATGTAATAGAGGTCCCAGATTCCAAGGAAGCTTCAAAGTCAGGCCTTGTTCACACACAGGACAACCATTTTACAAAACTGCATTTCAATCATTAAAACTCTTTTCCTTATATAATAAAAATTAAAGTTACTGGGCCAGAGATTTAGCCAAGTGGGGCTGCCTGACTTGTAATTGCAAAGTCATGATTTCGATCTCCAATATATAAAAAAAATAAAGCTACCAGAATAAATATTATATCAAGATGAGAAGTGAGCATATAAATTCATCTTTCCTACTACCTAAATGTTTTTGAAAAATAAATCCATTCCAGCAATAGACAGAAAAAACTCACTTATCTCCTGGGAAATTTTGGGAATTCCTGAAAGATAGAAAACAGATGGAATCAGAATGTTAGAAAAATAAAATCATAGACAATAGCAGCTTAAAAGGCAGAGATAAGAAAATTACTTTTTGCTGTTACAAACCCTCAATGTTAAATGTGATCATAATGTGTGTGTGTGTATGATACCAGTAAAATCAATTTTAAAAAAGAAGAAAACTACTCTTGAAAGCAATTTCACATGCCATCAAGGATCTGTGAACAAACAAGAGGACCTGAGGACACAATTGGAGCAACTGCCTATTCTGATGAGTTAAGACAGCTACAGTTTCCTCTACGTCACTCCTATAAGCTCCATGTGGTAGTTAGGGTTCAAATTGTCCCATCTTTAACTCCCTGCAGAAAAATTTAAGTCCATAATAAAGCAGATGATCTTGCAGGATAGGGGTCTTAATGCTGGGGATGGTAGCATGGAGGAAAGTGGAAGGGAGCCTGTGGAGGAAATCAGAGGAGGAAAGAAAGGAAGGGAACATATACTTCATCTTGCCAGGCAAAGCCACTGGTGCGTGACTCTGGAGTGTGTGCTTGGGGCATGCGAAGCTCAGAAGCAGGACAGCACCAGGCCAGTCCAAACCACAGAATGAACAGGGAGCTTTACATGGACCTGTCTTCTCATAAAACTTCCAGAGGCAACTTTAAAGGAAACACTGGTTCAAAATAATTAAAGCTGGCTATGATATGCATATGAAAATATGCAGAAATCACTGAAGACTTGAAGAAAAGCCACACCAAGAGAAATAGGTACCATATGCATAAAATAAAAGAATACCAAAAGAGTTGAGTCTAAAAAATAATAGAAGAGGAGCTGGTGATTTAGCTCAAGTGGCACCATGCCTACCTTGGAAGCACAAGGACTTGAGTTCAATCCCTAGTACCACAAAAAAAAAAAATAAATAAATAAATAAATAAAAAGAAGGAAATCTAATCTCCGATGCATAAGAATTCTAAAGACAAATATAAAATTCCTAGAGAAGCATTATTGCAAGCATTAAGAATAAAACAAATTCAATAAATGGAGTGAATTGCACACTTTAAATAGCAGAAGGCAGAAAATTAGGCTGGATTATCTCCTTGCGGGCCCTGCAGGAAGGCAAAAGGAAAGGAAAAGAGATGTGACAAATGTAAGAAAACTGGTAGGTCTTCAGACTATGTCCATGCATTTGTGCTTGTTTTAGAATGATCGTTACAGCACTGGGCAGGCGAGTTTAACTATACTAACAACTGCACAGAGACAGAAGGAGAAGTCTCAACATGGAGGACAGCACTGGCCACACTGTGAAGCACTTGGGTCACTTCGGTCCCGGGCCAAGTTCTTATTCCCCTTTCCCGTTAAATGGAGTGGCTGTCATGGGTGGTGAGTCAGTGGGAACACTTGTCCTGAAACACGGTGGCCCTGAGGCCACGCAGGAGGGAACTCAGCATAGCAGAGGGCAGGAGGCAAATCCTCCAGCGACCCAGAGGCCGGGCGGAGGGTGAGGTGACCATGCTTCTCCACTCGGTGCTCTGCCTCGGCGCGGCTGCGTTTGTCATTCGCCTGAGCGCCGACACCTCATTACAGACCTGAAGAGATGTACGATGACATGTTCTTTTGTAATGTGTTTTCTATTAGTTTGTGGTACACAATGCTTGTTGTGCATAACGCATCTCAATTCCTTTTCTATTTCTTTCTCTCGTCTCTCTGCCCTTTCACTGCCC
The DNA here is from genome assembly GCA_004025085.1 of Thryonomys swinderianus. NCBI lineage: Eukaryota > Metazoa > Chordata > Mammalia > Rodentia > Thryonomyidae > Thryonomys > Thryonomys swinderianus. The sequence goes on from PVIC010017634.1 coordinate 16,712, forward strand.
TCTTGGTCTTCTTAGCACCTGAGAAAGCGCTACCTCCCTACTTTCATTACCTGTCTTTTATTTGGCTCTTTATTTCTGTTCTGGGTTCTCATATAAGAGAAGGCATGCCATAATTGACCTTGTGTGTCTGATTTATTTCATTAAACATTATAGTATCAAGGTGTATCTGGTTCCTGACAAATGACTCGAGTTTATCTTTCTTTTCGGCAGAGCAGTACTCTGTTGTGTGTAAACGCCACGTCTCCTTTGTCCTCATGAGCAGCCTACATGCAATGCTCGGGAGCCCCTGACCATATACATCTGCAAAAGGGACTCGCAGTGTGATCCCTGCGTAATGGCCTCGAGAGTGAAGAAGCCCTGCTCTCTGGGAAGAGGCGCATTTGGCTCAGTGAACAATTAGCATCCATTACTGGAGAGCTCTTCTCCAGGCCTGGGCCGGGCCCTCCCAGCCGCCGGCCGTGACCTTGGCTCTGAGAGGGGTCGTCAGGAAAGGAGTGGAGCCGCGGGGCATCGCAGGCTACCCGTCCTCCTCGGCATCCGTGCGGCCTCGGCCATTCATGCACCAGCAGCGTCTTCTCCTGGGAAAGAGGCGAAAGAGGCAGCTCTCGCCTGCGTGTGCCGGCTGGGGCTTTGCGAACCGGCACCTGGCTTTATTTTCTGGGTGTCCTTATGCTCATTCTTAAAGAAAGAAAACCACTTTGTTGCAAGGAACAAAAGCATCCTGGGAAGAACGCAGGTGGTTGAGTGACAGGCAGGACTAAGGAGGAAGATGACGGACAAGCGTCTGTGTCTCTCAGGCCCACAGCCTGCTGTGCAGGGGGCTCAGGAGCCGGACAGCCCGCACAGGCACCAGATGCTCGCAGGTATTAGTCTCTCCCTCACTGCTTCATGTTACAAGAAAAGACATCAAAGAGCCACTGCGACCAGCTGTTCTCTGACAAACTGTCTTCAGAATTACGTGGACTGACTGCTTCTCTGACTCCGCCGCTCCTCGGCTCCCAGTGAGCCCTCACGATGCTGCCTGATCCCTGTGCACCTAGCGTGACCGAGGCCTCTCCCTGCCTCCCGGCCCCAAGCTCCTCCAGCACAGACTCAGAAGTGCCCGTCCAGGGCAGCAAACCCAGGGGGATAGGGCTAGAACAGCTGGGCCCGCTGAGCTCAGTCCTGCCCGGAGAGCCCAGGTCAAGCTGTAGACACTTCCTCCGTCACCTGGATTCCAAGCCCGCTGACATCCTACGTCACCTTCCCCAGTTTTAATGTTCTCCGTCCTGTACGCTGGCCTCTGAGATGCCAGGCGATTCTGCTGATCTTGGGCATTATTTTCATCAGAGTGGCCAGTTAGTGTTTGGAATGTAACAGTCGTTTAATTGATTATTTTCTACTTAACAAATTAAAACACAAAGACTCGCAAGTTCTTCACATCTCTTAAGAGTTTGCTTCTTTTGACAATTGGTTTTTTAAACAATACTAAATGTGACAAAAAGAATTTTTATGTGATAAATTAGACGCTTAGCAGTAGTACAGTATGTCTACAATGATTTATATCCATATCTTTTTTTAAAAAGTATTAAAATTGTTCTCTTCCTTCTTCAAAGATACTCAGAGAGACTATCACTAATGGCATTAGTAGGAAGGTAAACAGAAACCAATATTGAGATTTACAATTTGTATTCATTGACTTTTTTTCCAGCAGCAATAGAAGACAGGCTAAGTTCAAGGGCTGAGAAAAGCATTTGAATACAGACTCCAAGGTCTGGGCTTCTACTAATCTTAGATTTGCTTATTTCAAACTATCTGCTCAAATCTGCTTTCATTGCATTAGGTCATTAGGTTAATACTTCATGTTATTGGTATGAAGTGTTTTGTGAGATCCATTTGTGATTTAAAACACCTGTGACAGCTGAACAAGGCTCTTGCAACTTCAAACCCCAAAGACATCCCTATCCTAATCCTCCAGTGTGAATACTCCTTGGCTAAGGCACACGGGAGTGTATACATAGGGTTTACGTTAGGATCTGGAGGGGGAGAGATTATCCTGCGTTGTCCAGATGGTTCCGCTCTAATCACTTAGAAAGCAAGAGCTTTTCTCTCCTGAGACATTACCTGTCCTGGCCTCACTGCTAATGTATCTTTGTATGCATTTTATTTCAATGACTGTGCTGTTCACCAGAAATCAAGCATGGAATTAGGAACAGTGGCATCTATATCTACTCTTAGTGTTTTTCCAGTCGGGTGTCGTGTTTCCCACTCTCATGACTCCAGGGCAGATAGAGCCCTCCCAGCTCTCCGGCGGAATGTCTGCACTCTTCTTTCTCGCAATTGCCTGTCCAGTCAAGGAATACATTTTTTTCTTTGCCTTTTATGGTATTTGTTTTGTTCCCTCTACGTTCTTAGTTTCCCAAAGGGCAACACCCTATGCTTTTCTGTTTTTCCTTTTTCCTTTCTATTTATTGATTTTTTTAATTGAGAGGCAGGGTCTCCTCAAGTACCCAACTTGCCCCAACGAGGCTTGAACTTGCAACCTGTCTGCCTTCACCTCCCAGTGCTTCACCAACAAATCTGGAATTTTTTTTTTCTTTTTAACCTTTGCATTTTTATAGAACACAGCTCAGAATCCAATACATATTGTGTACAGGCTGCTAGATTTTCACTGGCCAAGTGAATGCAGAAGAGTCTTTCTCTAGTGCGTGGTGAGACAGGGAAGGGACAGTTTCTTCAGCTGTCCTCTCAGCTTTCTAGAGAAGCCATCTTGGACGCGCACTAAAGAGCTGGTGAATATCTCATCCCAGGTGTCAGGAAGTAAATTCTGTAGGCGATCTCCTAAGTGGGTGGAAATGCTTATAGAAAGCAGTCTGAATGACTCTAAATTGCTGTTAAAAAGAAAAAAAGTATATAATGCAATCAAAGATGAATAAGTAATTACACAGGTGGCTGTGTAGCACAAATCAAAGAGAAAAGGACTCCCACAAGTGAAAGTAAAAGTAAAAACTCCAGAGCTTTTCTCACCGATGAGAACAACAAAAGACACTAATAAGTAAACACACCCAAGCGAAGGGAGAGAAAGGCTGAGTCCCAAAATCCAGGTGTCTTAGCTATTCACAGGGTTGGGAGAATACACTGAGCAAATAAAGCATTTAACCTCTTCTTTTCTTTTGTCCAAAAGCCATTATGTGTACGCCTGATATTTGCAATATATGTTGATATTCCTCGCTGCAGATATGCATTAAAAACAACATACTCCTTGCTATGAAAGTCAATCAAAGAACAGTAAAGGAAGAGGAGAGAACAGGGAGCCAGTGTGAAGAGGGAAAGCCCAGCAGGGATACTGCGGAACCATCGGCAGAATAACTGCCAGTTACCCTTTGTCACGTGTGTTAAGACTCTTTTCATTACAACTGACAGAAAAATCTAAATCAAACTAAGTTGAAGAGAGTAAAAGTACTTGACTTCTGCTCCTGAAAAAAATGCTGGGGAGACTCAGCCTCAGCCGCAGCTCCGTCTAGAGCTCTGATATCAAAACGTCCCGGACTTTCCATCTGTGAGCTCTGCTCTTCCAATGGCTGCTTTGCTTTAGGATCCACAAAGAAGCAAGACAAGTTGTCTTCAATCGGTTATATTTCCAGCATAACCGAAGGTGTATCCTGCAAGAACTTCCGGGAAGTGTGACTCCATGGTATCAGGGCTGATTCTGTCACCTGCTCATCTTCAAACAGCGGCTCTGGTGGGGACGGCATGGTGCTCTGACTGGCCGGACATTAATCTGGCTACTACTCTGATCAAGGATCGATCATCTCTCCCTTAGGTGCAGGAGCTGGGAAGGAAGACGTGGCACCCAGAGGAAAGTCAGGGTGCAGTTAGCAAGAAAAGGAGAAAGTCCTGGGCAGCGTAGTAAAATGGATGTCCACCATGTGATAGAAGCAGAAGAAGAAGGAAGAAGGAAATAGGAAATCTAATGTCAGGAAATACTCATCTGGTCAAATACCGGCTAGACTGAATCTTGGTGAGAACCATTGAGATGAACGCGGTCTCCTCCCCGCCTCAGTGGAGAACAGAGATGAAAAACAGAGAACTCCCGGGTGCGTCACTGAGATGAAAATGTGTGTGTGTTCACGTTTCAGGGTGGCCCAAAGCTGCCACATCAGTGTCACGGAAGTTACTTATTTAACTACGTATTTAAGGTATTTACCAGGCTTCGGTGTTTTATGCCAACTGAATTTGAAACTCGGGACTGGGGCTCAGGACCTATAACTTTAAACACAATTAGCATGGAGCACCCTTACCTGCATTAAAGTGTAAGGGGGACAGTTCTCCATCCACATAATGTGTACAGTTTCTTAGGACAGCATGAGGACAGTGTTCATTTGTCTGAGGAACATGGTTCCTGAGCACCTGATATGTCACACCTGACCCCTTCCAGCACCAGGAATACGACAGTGACATGTGATTCCTACATGACTGGAGAAGCCCCATTCAGAATAAAGTGACGTTCTTCCCTTGCTCAGAAACTAAGAGCTGAAAGACAGAAACCAGGGTCGGTTATGCCAGGTGAGTTGTGTAACTACCCCAGCTGGGCAATAACATCTCTTTTGCTGATCTAGAGACTGTTACTACAAACCCAGGAAACAACGTGTACTGTTCAAATCTGCTTATTACATAGGTTCAGGACTATAAGGAGTAAAAGCTAGGCAGAGATTCTGTGAGAGCAGAGAAAGCGGCTGATGTATCTCAAATCCCAGAGTGCGATTTATGGAGAACTTGCTGACTCAGTCATGGTCAAAGGTGGCAGTAAAACCAGGGAATACCCTGTGATTTGGGTCAGAGGGAGGGGTTTATGCAGTGATCAGAACAAAATTGGCTTTCCTCTAAGCTGGAATGATCTCATTTATCTGATGATACCTGAGTCCTGGTTGCAAAGCTCCACACACTGCTGGAAAGGTTTTGCATATTTATGCCATGCTAGCAAACTCAGCTAGACAACAGAGTAGAGTTACCAAGGGGCAGTAGTGCTGGCTGTGGTCAGAACAAGGTGGCTACACACACACACACACACACACACACACACTCATGAGCCCAGGCCCTTATCAAAGCACATTACAACAAATTTAACTTGAGCTCTCATTTCTTTGGACTTTTGATTTGAACAGCAAGAATTTGCTCTTCATTTGATACAGAATGGTCAGAATATTTTTGCCACTTATTTCCTCAGTGATTCTTCAACTCTGATCCTTCTACTGTCAACATTAGCAACAGCTGTGGGCTCATACGCACCAGCCCTTTCTGGGTCTCTCGCTGCGTGAGAATGTCTCGCTGAAGCACCTCCCCCACCAGGTGGCAGACCAGGGTCCTAAAACATTGAGATAGCAGCCGAGTATGTTGGTGTTGAGACACCACAGCTGGCATAGCTGACTCAGAGCTGGTATTGGAAGGCGTTAACAACTTGATCCTTGCCCACGCTAGGAACCACTTTCAAGCAACTCTCTTCACCTCTTTTCTGTGTCTGAGACCGTGGGGCTCCTCCTCCTCTTGGACATTTGAGCCTCCATGAGGGTCATCTACTCTCCCTCATGCTTTGACATTGGGCATGCTCAGTGCTGAGGTGACCAAGCATCTCCATGACATACATCGTCCCTGTTAACCCGTTAAAAGTCCAGACTAGCAAAACCAAAATAGAAAGTCCTAAAACAGGTAATTCAAATGATGTTGGGATAGATTTTTTTCTCATTGCATGTAAAGTGACAATTCATTTTTTTTTTTTTTTTGAGACAGGGTCTCGCTTTGTAGTTCAGGCTGGCCCTGAGCTCACTATGGAGCCCAGGCAAGCCTCGGCCTCAGCAATCCTCCTGCCTCTGCCTCCCACATGCTGGGATTACAGACGTGAGTCACCATGCCCAGCGACAATTCATATTTTAAAGATATGAATGGGTAACAGAGGTTGGAGAGGTCACAAGGGCGTGGGCAAGAAAGCCTGCTCCCTAGAGCAGGGCCCCTCTCCTTGTTTTTCCTCACCACTTCCTCAAGAACTTAGCACCTACTGATCAAATAAATTAGTACATAAGAACTTTCATTGCAAAGGAACAAAATTGAGATCTTACCAATTAACAGGGATCCCAGTCCTGAAAACCCATAAAAATCTGCACAGTAAAAGTGGAACCTTTCCTGAGAAAGCTGAAGTAGTTAGATTCTAAACATGCCCCCAAAAAAGGAGAGCTTTGCCCTCCTCTGAAGTGACTGGAACCACCGTCTAGTGTCTCCATGACATACCTGCAAACAATGACCCCACCAGCTCACGGATGTGGACAGGAGCTCTGAGACTGTGAGTCAACACGTACCTTTTCTCTTTATAAGTTAGCCATCACGGGTGTTTGTCACAGAGATGAAACCTGATGACTGCAGAACATGTTGGGTATCTTGCTCAAAAGCAAACAAACAAAACTTACACACTAAAGGGAAACAGGAGTCCACATTATACTAAATTTCAAGGAAATCAGATGCACACGGCTAAATCCAAGGTCGCCTACAGTGTCACCCTGACAAGGGTCCTCTAGGAGTCTCCACAGGCCACCACTACTGCTATCATGTAGCCCATTTATTTTCCTGTCTTCATTCTGTTTTCCTCCAGGTCAATTTCATTCTCCATTCTGACTTAGCTGTGTTTCAGGGGTCACGAGCCACCTATGAAATTGAATGTTGCTTCTTCCATTTGTAGTTTGGAGGTAAATTAGACTTTTGGCCACTTTATAGTTAACTTTATATCTTAGTGTCACATGTTTTCAGCGAATAATACTCACAGCAGCAGAGAAAGGCTGTTAGAACAACAAGACCTTAAGTCCCATATAAGGAACAGAATTTTTAGGGTAATACAAATTTTCACTAAACGAGTGAGGTGAGGGGAAAGAGGTCATTTTAAAAGTAAAGCCCATTTTTCTGGAGCAAACTTTCCAACATCATATCATTTAAATGCCACACTCACAATTTCACCTCATGTTTCCAGGGAACTAGAGAAGTTCCTTGAAATACGCCAGCTAGCATCAACAAGATGGTGGGGAGGAGTCTGGATGGTGTGAGCTTTGGTCGCTAGTTCAAAAGTCCTCCTTTGTCCTCTGTTACTTGTTTTCCTTACTGTGCCCAAAAAAAAAAAAAAGAAAAGAAAAGAAAAAAAAGAAAAGTAGTTTGAAAGCCAGTTGGGATAAAAAAAAAATGCTGGGGAATAATTTCCTACATTATCCAAATCAAGTATATCTATGGTGAAGCTTCTCTCCCAATGGAATTTCCATGTCTTCAAATGTATCTGACAGGAATCTGTTTGGATAAAATACCCCCATTTTTTTCCTGTAGAATATGCCTAGAATGCTACAGTATCTCTTGTCCAGTGTATGTCAGAGAGTAAAACCTAAATAAAAAGATAGTCAATTAGAAGGAACCAAACATATATATTTAAGGAATAATACCCAGAGGGCAACCGAGACCTTGTGAAATGTTCTATTTTAGCTTTGTAATTATAGATGTGACCCCCGTAACTCCTATTTTCCAACAAATCCACCCATTTACTCATGTTTTGTGCAAGACAGAAGAGACAAATTAGAAAGAGATCACATGGACTCTGCACCGACACCTGATGGTGGTGCAGTAGGCGTCGATGACTGCACCTCAGTTTATAAAGGCCAGTTTCAGAGGGCCTCGGGAGCACCCGGAAGACCATCCCCAAGAGCCCTTTGAGAAATAGGCAGAGGCTAAGTATCCCAATAAAACACTTTTAACATGGCCAGGTAAAGAAGCAAGAAACGTACATAAAATATACAAAGAGGGAAATTCGCTATAGAAACTGAGTCGTTAATTGTTTAAATATAAAAATACCATGATGGCTTTCTCAATATGCTTGTAGAGTTCCATGATATAAAATGCTAAGAGCAAACATCCGAAGAAATCTGAGTCTCTTTGAAGAGAGAAGTACAGGTGAAGAACCTGAATTGCACTGACTATTCTGGCAGTTCAAACTGTAGCCTTGCAGTTAGGTATCTTGTCGAATACATATATTCTTAATGAGTCACACCCCACTTCTGTGTTTGGCAGACAGCTCTTGAAGAGAGGGCAGAGGAAGGGTAAGTGAGAGGAGACAAGCTTGTGTAGGCCCTTGGGACAGAGAAGACCATCCCCGGCACCAACTACCCATGTTCTCTCCTGCATTTTCCAGACTCCTTTCTGGGAAGACTCACTGATAAAAATATAAATGAAAGTCTGATCTCAGGTGATTAAGAACAGATGTGGATTCTGTACTGACACTAGCTGAAAGTGAAGAACTTGGAAGTGGAATCATCATAAACTAGAAGCAGCTGCTGGTAATGTTTGACTCACGGGTTTATCCTGCAAAAGGGTCCTCGCTGTGCTCACTCAGGTCTTGTGCTGATCCACGGAGCACATTGCTTGTTGAAAATAATGAAAAGTAAGAATCTTCTCAAGTTTCCCCCCCCAAACTTCTTCTCTAAAAGACCTTGACTTTGCATTACACGATGACAAATTGGCACCCCATGGCATAATCACTTACAAACAGGTGCCATTGGTTCTTTTTGTCTTTAGTAAAGTGCTGAACTGGAAAACTGTGCATCCAGCTTGAGACACAAAGACATAAAAAACACTTTCTTTGTGTGAAGTAGCTAATCTGGATTGCCACATGCCTGGTTCTTTTTCCCTGTCAGCTCCTTCTATTTTACAGTATGGCTGCCATTTTTCTTTGCAATATTATTGACCATCACGTTGCATTCAAATGAATGTGTTGATTATTCATTCAAGTGAATATAGCAATAGCATGATAGACAGTGAGCAGTATGGTTCTCCCTTGGACTTTAGCCCTGCCCTGGGCGACTCATCCATAAATCATTGTGACTAGGCTGGCGTGAAGAGTGGATTTATACCTTGGAGTCAACCTGGGCTCTTTCGCTTGTTAGCTGAGCAACCTTAGAGATGTTATTTAGCTACTTCAAATCTTACAACTTTTTAATCTATAAAGTGAGAATAAATGTATCTATCTTATAGTTATTAACAAGATAATGCCAATATCATTGTGCATAGCAACACCAGGCACAAATAAGTGTTAGGTATATACAGCGGACTCTTGACTTAGGAACTCCATTCATCTCCGAAGGCCAGCTGTAACTCAAATTGGACAGTGAAGACTCAGGCTGCTCTGCACACCTCCTCTGGCTCTCTCCTGTGCACAGGCAGATCTCAGTGTCCTTAGACATTAAATTAACATTAAATTAACACTAAAACTCTGGTTAGGTTGTGGTCATGTGACTGAAGGCTCACTGATAAAAATATAAATGAAATGCGGTACTTTCTCTCTAGCTCTAAAAGGAAATTTCTATCATAAATCTAAGTACAGAAGTTAAGACTTCTTTTTGTCAAGTCAGTCCAAAGCATCCAATTGATATTATTGCTCATCTGCTAGAAGCAGAAGAAAGGAGGGATGTAATAGTCAGAAACTCATCTTGTTTATTCGTGGAAATGCTATATCTGGTGCTCCAATTATCAATGGAATAACTCAATTTGTTCATGTGTTGGGCCAGTCATAGCTTGAGAGTCCACATATGTGTTGACTGTTTGTGAATGCATACAAACAGCACAAAGAATTGAAGCCTGCACAGAACTTGTTGCATAGTATGCTGGTAAACATTAATACTTTTTGTCCAGTGAGGACCCAAGTGTGAAGTCACTGAATGTAGATGTGTGAAATCATGCTCAATACCACACAGCACTGCATTTTACCACAGAAATGCAGCAGGCACCAAAGAGCCAAAGTTCAAAGATGATGGGGTAGCAATTAAGAAATGATGAAGGGAGGCATGGTGGTGCATGCAGGAAATCTCAAACCTCTGGTTTGCTGAGACAGAAGACCTGTGAATTCAAGACGAGCTTGCACCACTTACTGACATTGGGGTAACCTGTCTCACAATTTCAAATGGTGATGGAAGGCCCAGGGTTCAGTGTCTAGAACCACCAAAAAGCAAAAACAAAAGCCAAAATAAATGGGTATGATTTTTTGAATCTTACTGCTTTTGCATATAACCATAATTACATTTAAAAGATCATATTCAACAGATGACACTTGAAAATTGGACTAGCATTTTCAATGAGCTGGTTCAAGCCAGCTCCATCACAACTGGTTTTCATCTACTCAAGTTCAATTAGTTGAATTAGTTCATTGCATGTAGTTTACTACATTATGTGACTCCTGGTCGGGGGTGTCCCATGCACTGTAGGGAAAATGGGAACACTAAGAAGGGGCAATGCAGAAACCACAGACAAATATCCATTCCAAACCTCATTTTCTTCATCTTTGCAATTGAAGGTGGGGAACTAAAAAAAGTACATAATTCATAAAATGTCCATAAGATGAAATAATTCATGTAAAGAATATGAAATTATGCTTAACACACCATCTGAGTTCAACTTAGTACCACCCTGCCTTTGCCTCAGTCCTGTTTGTTTTTCAGTGTCTAAAGGAAAAACAAACAACAGCGCCCCTTTGGACCTGATAAAGACAAGTTCCTGAACCAAGAGGTCTCACCCAGACTGTGTCTTTGTGTATCATTATGTCTTTTTGTTATCCTGCCAAAAGCAAGTAACTGGAATTAACTGGAATTGAGGCCATACAGCGCCGTGCCTGTTTGCACTACAGAAGCAGCTCTTCTACGGCTGTGCAGATAAGAAGCAGCTCTCCCTCCCTAAAACCTTTAAAGGACTGAGTCTCATTGAATTTGGGTCAAGTGGTGTGTTATGTCTGCATGGAAGATGTGTACAAACAAAGGCAAAGCGCAATCTTAAAAATACTAACATCAAGAGGGAATTCAGGACGCAGACTAAAGATAATCTCTTTAAATCCATTCTCAACTTCTACTAATTTCAAACAAGACATTTCATGTTTCTTAATGTAATTGACTTTATTGATATATCTTACATAAATATTATGATCACATTCAACATTAAAATTTGTACCTGTAATGACACATCTTGATTCTCATTTTTCCCATTCCCCTGCTCTCCCTCCCTACAATCCCTCTATATACAGTTTTGTTTACATTTTTTTGTTTTTACTATCCAGTGTTTCTTTCCCTTTTATATTTTCCCCTACCCACTTTTACTTTTTCCCTTTGAACATTTTCTATTTTATACCTATCATACATTCATACTTAACATATAAAATTCCTGAGAAAAATAATATAAATGTATGTAGTGTATAAAATCACTATTAAGTAAATATTAGGGTTTTTTTCATTTAAATAGGCTTATTTTAAACTTATCCCTTAAAAATAGTATAGGGCCAGGGATTTAGCTCAAATGGTACCATGCCTACCTTGCAAACATAAAGGTCTGAGTTTGATCCCCAGTACCACACACAAAAAAAAAATAACAAAAAAGTGAAAATAATAATAATAACAAAATCATAAGGGTATGATATCAGCTGCTCAAATATTAAGAATTTCTGTTTAAACAAAATCTCAAATAGGTCAACTTTAGCCTTAGCCAAAAATTAAAATTGAAATAAATGAAATTTTTCCAGATGACAGTTTACCTTTGCACTTTGCAAAACTGACAGAATGTCATCAGCATGTGGCACCAGCCTAACTACAAGTGTGTTGCAACTCATTGGATCCTGTTTGTCCCCAAGGACATGCTGTATGATACTGCCCACTCCCCACCATCTAAACTGCACTAACAGAAATGAAATAATAGAAATGTCATTGCAATTACTGCAAATAGAAATAGTGACTAAAATTTAATAACTATGTAAGGATTTGAAATTATACAGATCAGTATATTTCAGTGTTGTTCATTCCCTCTTTCCCAGTTGATTCTTGGTTATTTCACTGTTGACTAGTCAACAAATAAGCTTGAGCCTGGGAAATAAAAAAAGGTAAAACTCCAAAGAGTCAATATTTTTACTTAATAACTTTCTTCAAAAGATTTGTCTCAAAACGTAGTTCACAATGTTATCTAAAACTGTGGTGAGCAACATGCTAATTTTTTTTTCTAGCTGGAATTGAAGGAAGTTCAACTACAGTGGATTTCAACTTTGATGAGCAACTTTGATAATCCATCTGCACTTGGGCATGAAAGTGTGTGTGTGTGTGTGTGCACGTACACTCACGTGCGAGTGTGTGTGTGTCCCCTACTCTGTACAGGAGCCATGGCCTTTGAATGCATGGTTGCACCTCCTTCTTCACTCTGAGGGGAGAACATGCTACAGATTCAAAGCTGAATAGATTAGACCATCTTCAATACCACAGAACAACAGTGATTCTGACCAAAAAATAACAATTGTGTAATGCCATTGTGGATCAGTCCCACTTCTGGGTTCTAAATCCTGGTTTATAAGAATGAGTTAAAGGAAGAATTCTTCCTGAGTCATGTGTCCGTGTAAAACACACATCAAATTTCACAGACTTCTTACAGACAAAACAGTGTACAATGCAACCATATTAATTCATTTTTGTTGCTAACACTAACACAGACTGTTAAATGTTAAAGAAAAGTTCATGTTTTGTGTAATGATTCTGGGAGTCTAAGGGTGAGTGTGAACATCTCATGATGGTCTATAGCAATAGAGTCTCTGAGTGAGGAGGGCACCACATAGTGAGACATAGCATGTGTCCTTGTTCCATCTCCTATATACTGCCTGTGTTCAATCACAGGGCACAAGTTTAATGGTCCTGCCTAATTCTAACACCTCCCAAAGGTCCCACCTCTAGGCTCCAAGGTTGAAAAAGTTGTATTTCTTTTTAAGACTTTACAATTGATATTCAGCTCCAATGTGGACTTCTGAAGGAACAAACTATTCAAATCATGGGAATATTAATAATTTTTGTCATGATTATGCATAACAATGATAACATTTTGGATATACTGAGTTAAATATATTACTAAAATTGTGTTCACCTATTTCTTTTGTCTTTTCTAAATGCCTTCTAGAAATTTTTAAATTTGTATGTTTTCTATTTCTATTATACAGTGCTGATGTAAAAACTTTTCTTAATTTTGAGTTAAACTAAAAACAAAATCCTCTTCCATAAATATGATTATCTGTATTAAATCATAATACATCTATGAAGTTAACTGGTTATGTGTCAGGAACTGTGGATGACTTATTCTGATTTACTTACTTGGACTCATGGATGTCTGCCCTACCCTGCAAGATCAACTACTAGGAATATGGGTGGACCTCTACACTGGCCTATGGGATCCTCAACTACAGAGATTATTGCAGATATCTACCCTGTTTTATGCACACTAGGATTTTGGGTGTGAAGGCGTGGTACCAAATAAAGGTGTGGTGAGCTTTCGCTATTGGGCCACCTTCTCTTGGTATTGCTCAGAGTAGTGAGAGTTTCACCCAGGCTCAGCCTTTTTCTCAAGGTTCGAATTGTGTTGTTTGTTGGTTATTAATTCTTTTGCTGTTGAACTCACAGAGGACTGGACCTTGCCAAGAGGGTTCTGGCTGAGTCCTCTTCCCTGGTCTCCCACATTTGGTGCCCATATGTGGATTTGGATGAGATCCACTGGTTAATTCACCTGTGAGGCAGGCTCATGGTAGAGGGAACAGCACATGTATTTCTGACACAGATGAGGAACACTAGTGGTGAGTGTGTTCAGTTGGGAGTAATATTCTATCTTTGATAAATCAACAATATGGGTCAATCTCTGTCATTGGATCAGCATAATTTTGACAAATTGCTTGACCTATTGTTGAAGTGAGCTGAATATTTGATACCAAGGAAAGATGTGAGAAAATTATTAAAAGATGCTGGTTATTTGAGAGATGCAGATGAAAACACCACTAAGATTTCATCTCACTCCACAAAGAACGGCTGCTATTGTGACAAATGCTGGTGACGTTGTAGAGAAAAAGGAACCCTGCTCCACTGTTCGTGGGAATGTAAACTGGTACAATCACTATGGAGGTCAGTGTGGAGATCCCTAAAAGAACTAATACCAGAGGTCCTATTTGATCCCACTATTCCCCTGCTAGGGATATACATGAAAGAATTAAAAGATTCATACCACGGTGACTTATGTGCACCTATGTTTATAGCAGTTCAGTTTGTAATAGCTAAATCTTGTGGGAAAAAAAATGCCCATCAACTGGAGACTGGATAAAGAAGATGTGGCTTTTCTATAAAATGGAATATTAACTCTGCCTTAAAGAATGATAAGTTTGAGTCATTTATACTCAAATGGATGTACCTTCAGGACATACTCATAAGTAAAATAAATAGGTCACAGATGTGTAAATATTATATCTTTTCTCTGGTGTGAGAAAATGAAGATGTAAATGAGTTCTAGAATGTATAAGGGATATTATGAAATAGAAAATATTTAAAGGGAAATTAGTGGAGGGGTGAGGAATGAGGAGTAAGAAAAATGTGGTGGTAATAAAAAAATGGCAACAAAGCTTAAGTACATAGGGGGTGGGAAGGTTGTGGAGTGAGTAGAGGAATGGAATAAAAATGATAATTAAATCATGTCATATACTGGTACAAATTCTCAATATGGACTGTGATCATGTTGTGCATATACAATGTACCAATGAAGATTCAGAACATGTAGAAAAATATGTTCCATCTTTTCCCAAGAAAGGGACAATTAACCTAGTAGCATGGGAACACATGAGAACTGTTATTCGTGAAGCTAAGGAAAGAGAGGACCATCATTCCCCTCAAATGTTAACCACTTGGACCTTAGTCTACTCTGCTTTCAAACTTTCTCAATCAGTTCAAGAGACCATCGCTATCCTCCTTCTGCTTTTCCTTCTGGCCCTGCTTCTCCATGTTTAGTTTCATCTGTTTCCCTTCATCCTATTGCAGCTCCAGCCTTACCACTGCAGCAGGCTGTCCTAGTCCTACCACTGCAGCAGGCTTTTTCAGCCCCATCTGAGGAGAACCCTAAATCATTAACCCTCCAGCCTCCTCAAGTGCTACGTAAAGATCTCATTCGTCCCCTCCTAAAGCCCACACCTAGGGCAACCCCCTACTACCACGCACTACAAAAGGCTGATACAGATGGTAAGGAGGTTGAAGATGCTTTGTGCTCTCCTATTTCACTTTGCCTGGCCCAAATAACCCAGAGGTGAACATGTGTACTCACACCTCATTCGACTTTAATATCTTAAAAGAGCTCAGGCAAAGTGTGCTGATTAACAGTGTCCAAACCCATATACAATATGTTTGTTAGATAGCCTACTTCAGAACTATTTTCTGGTTTCACATGATGTTTTTCATCTTGCACAAATGGGCCTGTCTCCTGCTCAGTATCTCCATTTTGAGGTGGAACTCCGTTTCTTAATTAGGGAATAGGCTCACAAGAATGCCCAGAGACATGCTCAAATTTAGAAAGATTACCTTGGATATGCTCTCTGGTAGTGGTGAACTTTCATATTTACACAGGAAAGCTGATTGCCCAGCAATACTCTTTTGCTAGCTAGAGGACCTTATGCAGAGGGCTCGGTCCTCTGTGCTATTTGATGGTGCACCAATGCAATCTTTCACTCAACTTATGCAAGGACCAACAGAAACTTCTGCAGTTTGTAGCTCAATTGCAACAAGTAATTAGGAGGCAGATATCTAATTCCCAGGCAGCAGATATTTTCATTTTACAATTAGCTTATAAAACCCTAATTTGGATTGTAAACAGGCAATAAATCCTGTACACTCTTCTAATGATCTTGGAGCAAATATTAAGGCATATCAAAACATTGACATACTTT